>CABHPH010128991.1:0-52105 GCA_902168325.1 Peromyscus nudipes | reverse complement strand
CTGGAGGTTCCAGCCAAACAGTATACAGGTAGAATATGTTGATAGATGAAAAGGAAAGAGAGGAGGAAACAACTTTCCTTGGTCTTTAGTAGGCATGTAAAACCCTGCTGAGTTCCCAACTTACACTAGATATTTATGCTTTTATGCTTCTTTGGTTGAGTTTAATAGTGAATGGATTATGACTAAAGCAAGGGACGAAAAACTGAGAGGAAGCTATAAAATACCTGAGCAAACTACAAGACACAACTCATGATCTTTGATCTGCTTACTAATCAGAGTAAGAGGTCCCGGTCTTTGGAGGTAGACACTAATGAAGTCTCTTCAATAGGGATGAATTGGTAAGGTTCCACTTTTCCCTGTCCTTAGCCAATCAATTAAAGATGCAATACACAGGAGAACTGTGTGGGTTCAAGTCTATATGGGTCACATATCCACTGCTTGGCAGCGAATGTATACAACATGTAGTATACATTGAATATCAGTTCCTACAAATGTTTACAGAAGAGAGAAGGGTCTGTCTGTAACATAAGGTGTGTAACATAACGTCTTTGCGGTGCTTTGAGTAAAAGAAAGAGTAGATGCTGAACAACACTGCCACGTGAGAACTAGCAAACCGTGTGGCTTTGCAGTCACCAGAGATTTCTGTTTTCAATCAGCCCTTGCACTGTTCCTTCTTGAAAACACCAAGAGAAGGTATGCAAGACAAGAATTGTCATCGAGGAGAGTAAGAATTCTCGAGCCTTCTCTGGGTCAAAGTGTAGAAAGTGGAGTTTTGAAGTCCTGAGTAACAGAATAACAGGGACCTGAAATAAGAGTCCAATTGGACTCTTATTTTACTAACTGTAAATTACTTGAATGAAGTGCCTGCCCTCACATAGATCCTAGGAAAGGAAGACCTTGGATTGCCTGATATTTATGAAAGACTATCAACTTGATAAGAGGATTTAAAATGTGTATCCTAAAAAGGTAGAGAAGACATTTCCAACTATAAGTTTTTGTTTTTGTTGTTTGTTGTTTGTTTGTTTTTTAGTTGGTGCTCTGACAGCAGAGAGGTCAGGAGGCCTAGACAACAGCAAACCTAGGAGTGTTTGGAAGGCTGAGGCAGAAGATAAGGCCTTCCCCAGCATCTCTCCTTAAGGTAATTTGTGAGTTTCCACAACCCCTGCTCTGGAGCTTCTCCAATTGTCTCCTTGCTTCCTTGGGGTGTTAAAACTCCATATTTCTCTTATATTAAAACAAGAAAGGAATATCCAGTTGATCATTGCACATGGAAGCAATAATGCACTCCTACTGATATATACCACAGCAAAGAGTAGGTAGGACACAAGCTAAAATTGTAGATTAGGCATCAAGTCTTCAGAAGTGGTACACACGTGGACTTTGAGGGCTTTTCTTAGATGGTTTTATTATGGGAGTTTCTAGCCAAATCCTTTTCTATTCTCTGGCTTCTTTGAATCCATGGAGGACTGCTTACCCTCCCATCCTCCTTCTCCAGCCTCCAGGGAAGGTGGAAAAACCCTCCTTACATTATTGTGCAAAGTAAATTGTGCTTTCTTTGTTTCAACTGCTCCAGCCCTAGCTCAACCTTAGCACTTATTCATGTATATTCAAATGAGACACTTCCTTTTCTTAAAAATTCTTTTCAATATGGTTTCTATATTTAAATGACTAACCAGAAAAAATAAAAGAAATAAATAAAAAAATTTAAAAGAGGGGAGGCAGAAGAGAAAGAGAAGCCATAATATGTATTTTGCATGCCTCTAATCAAATCCCTGTCCTAGGCTTCAGTTGGAATGCCAGCAACATTTTTAATGATCGTAAAGAGGTCTCAGAGGTAGAGAAAACACATGGAGAACTTTAAATGGTGTTCTTGTGTTCTTTTTATCATCAGAGAATGAATTCAGAGAGGAAACAAAGTAAGGAATGAGGAGGATATTTTACCAAAGTGAAAGCATACACACAAGAGGGAGTAAAGGCTTCTGAAGAGATAATTTTGTATAACCCTAAAACACACACACACACACACACACAATGAGAGAGACAGAAAGAGACAGAGACAGAGAGAGAGACAGAGAGAGAGACAGAAAGAGAGAGACAGAGAGAGAGAGACAGAAAGAGAGAGTGAGAGAGAGACAGAGAGAGAGAGAGACAGAGAGAGAGACAGAGAGAGAGAGGAGAGAGAGACGGAGAGAGAGAGAGAGAGAGAGAGAGGAGAGAGAATGCTGTACAACTTGTCTTAAGGACATGTATTATTGGCTGGGAGAAGTATTAATGAGTGTGAGAGAAGAAAGTAGAATTACAGAAATGTAAGAAGATTTTGCCAGAATAAGGTTTATTCTTTTCCTGTTCTCATATGGGGTTTTGTATTTGGCGTGGTGATCCTAGCATGGCGTGAATAATCATTTCTCCAAGACAAATTAATGGACATGTCATTACAGTAAAGCACAGGACAAATGGTTGGAAGCTGTCTGCATTGGCCATATTGGTCCCAGATGGTTTGGGGTGACCTAGTCTGTACTGTGTGCATAGTGCCATGACATCCTACTGCAACAGAGCTTTAGATAGAGTCAGCCTGTAGCCATTCAGGAATTTGCATATTGTCCCCTATACCTGGCTGTCCTACCTCAATTTAATCTGAGATTTTAAAAGAGGAAAGAGATAGAAAAGGGGAAATAGGAATTATGCATTTCTTTTCTTTGGGGCCATACTTACTTTCAATCTAGAGGGAAGGATACTGCTGGCTTTGCAGTAGTTATCACTAATAGTCAGAAACAAGTAAATTAGAGACAGAGAATCTCTCCAAGCTAAGTGATTGACACTATGGTCATGAGCAAAATGATTAGGAGACTTAAAAATATTTCTTCTTTCTACTTACTTCTGTACATTTAAATTTTTATATTTCAATCATAGTTGAAAAGGATAGCATGGGAGGAAATAGGTGCTCAAGAAAATTAATAATGTAATTCACATGCAAACTTTTAAATGCCTGCATTATAATCACTTGATGATATCCACATCATGGAATGACTAGACATTTGATAGCCTGTGATAGATGTGACTCAAAAAGTAATTGGCTACAGACTTAAAACCACATACTTAAATTTGTTAAGTATATCCCATGATGAATTTGTTAATCAGCTTGATTTAATAATTTCACACTATATGCATGAAATGTATGAATTAAATCAAAATATGACATCATATCCCATAACTACATATAATAAGTTGCCAAAAATAAAAATTTAAGGTGGTTGGAGAGAGACCGCAGCAATTAAAGAGTACTAGATGTTTTGCAGAGGACATGGGATAAGTTCTCATTACCTACATGGTAACTCAGAACATCTATAACTCTAGTTCCAGGAGATTCATAATTTTGTGGCCTGCACAGGCATTGCACACAAGGTACATGCACATACACGTAGGCAAACACTATTATAAGTGAAATAAAAAGAAAGAAATCTTTAAAATTGCATTTAAAAATAAAAAGTTTTAAATTTAATTTTTCAAAATAAAAAACTTCATGACAGACTTTGTAGAGAACACCTCAGTGTCATTTTTTTTAACCTCTAGAGAGTAGGAAACAGTATGTACCCATACTGTTGAGGCAGCACAGAGAAGACTGAGGAAGAGGCAGGACAAGCGGAGATATGTGTAGCAAATCTGGTCTCAAAATGTAACCTCACATAATACAAAATACCAAAAAAAAAAAAAAAAAAGACAGGAAGAAAACAAAACATGAAAGTCTCCATCACGGAAAATACCTGTAACAAAGAAGAAAGGCAAGGTGTGGGTTCTAGTATCAGAATTGCAAAACATTGTTCTGCGAGTGACTTTAAGCCTGTCGCGGTATCCATTTGCTATTAAATTAATTTACAAATAATGTTAGTTCATATTCTTTAAAAGTAAAAGCTTGAACAAAATTAAAACCCAGGCTTTTGCTATCTTACTTTTGATCTGAATTATGACAGGCTTTCATTTCTCCACAAAAGCAATCTAAGGCAAGTTTCCCCCTCAACATAGATAAAGCCGAAATGTTGAGATTTCCAAGATATACTTGGCCAGTTGCTGCCTTTTTATCTGGCACCCATTTTTCTAGATGAGATGTGTCTTCAAAGACAACTTCTTTCCTGTCCCCATTTGCCCTTCCCCTGGTGACATTTGTTTCTACTTTACTTGGAGACTCTCAAACAGGAATTCTCTGACACAAAGCTTTGGCTCAGGACTTCCCTTCATTTGGCCACTTCCAACTCTGTCCAGATGACTGGCTTGTACTGTCATACCTATGTTAGGAGTCTTTTGGCCCAGGAGGTGTTTCACTTGGGTAGAATCCCATTCATGCTATGAAAACAAGCTCCCTTTCCAAGAGTCAACGGCCTGCTCTAGCCATCAGTAGAAAGGAACTTCCTTCCACTATAGCCCCTCTTCTGGTCCCAGTCCCAATCTTTGCACCTATGTAGTTAATCCTAAACAATAGAAAAGATCATGCATAGCTTTCTCCACATTCACAGAGTTTAGATAGCTTTTGTGCCCAATATATTCATTTCTTGTCCTGGGGGTATTTATTATAATTTATATGTATTTTCCTTTTTTAAGACTTAAAAAAATATATATGTATATGTGTGTATATGTGTGTTCAGGGCTGAATCAGGGTGAGTATGTTCTTGTGAAAGCAGGTACTCATGGAGACCAGAGGCATTGGATCCTCCTGGTCCTGGAGTTACAAATAGTTCTGAGCAGCCCAAACTGGGTGGTAGAAATTGAATGTGGATGCTCTGCAAGAGCTGTTCTTAACTGCCGAACCATCTCTCCAGCTTTGTATGTAATTTCTTGATCAAAGTGCTTGTATATAGTTGTACCTCAGCTCCCTAGCATTTGGTCCATGGATCAGCTGGTCTTTTAATCTTCTGATAATTGATTTGGAGTCTACCAGTTCCAGGAGGCACAAAGAGTCAGAGGAATTATACCTGTTTCCCTTGTGTATGTGAAACACACGAGTCTGGCATAAACTTAAGAAGAGGAGAATGAAGGCTTCCGAGTAATTCATTTAAGAATGCAAGAGGCAAGGAGGGGTCATGTTTGCTCGAGTGATAATATTCGCCTGGTTCACAACCTGAGCCAGTTGTGGCTGCTACATAATGATGCTCCACTTCTCTGCTGAGTAAAAAGTGGAGTTGAGCTGGTAGAGAAAAATGTGCCATAGCAAATTGACCATGAATAAAACAAATTTACAAGTTTCTCCTGGGTGTCTGATTATCTAAAAATCTGCCAGGAAATTGAATTGCCTGTCAGCTGCCCAAATTATTTTACGCTCTGCTATTGAAATTCTTGGTGGGGTAGGTTTTTTAAGAGGAAAAATAGGAAATGAGTTGGAAATGATTGATCCACCTTGAAAATAACAGTGTATAGAGCAGCTTCTTCCATGTAGCAGTGACACCTTCCATTGCATTATTTTCTCGTCCATCCAAACAACAGAGAATCAAACCTGAAGACCCATTTTAGGCAGTACAAATATTTCACATGAGCTTTATTGATTTGCCTTTGGATATGACAGTGAGAGTTAAGGATCATAATCCTTCATTGTAGGACCTGACTATATTATTCCTGTATCAAAAATAGTGAAGAGTAGAATGAATCTATCAATAACATATGAATTAATGTAAAAAGGAATAAAAATACCAATGATGCATTTGTTTGAGGAGATATAAAATTTGAGTTATTCTGTTCAAATAATGTAGTAGCAGGAGCTCTTCTTTCTCCTTTTGCAATATGGCACCATGACACCCTTGAATTACCTGTCTCTCCCCAAGGACCTTGCTCTTGCCAGCAGGATGCGTCTTGGTTTCTTTCACTGGCAGATAGTTTTAGCATCACGTGAGATAAATGTTCATGTCCTTCAAGATTAGCTTCTGAATAAGATTCACCATTTTCCCTTAATGGTTGCAGTTTTGAAATCCAGGGTATCCAATGACATTTCCAGTATCCCTTCCTGTTGTCACCTCAAGAACCTTAGGTCAGTTCCTCTACTAAGTTATCTCTTCCACACAGGTCACTGAGACTCTGTCCAAGCACTCCTCTTGCCTTAATTCTTCAGTGCAAATGCTCCTGACAGCGCAGACTCTCATTTGTCAAACTCTGCTTGCCTGGGATTTTGTGAGCTCTAAATTTCACAAGGTCGGACCTTGAGGGTGTGTCCTCCTTTCCCATCATTACAAATAATTACAAGTCTTCCCTATTAGCTTTGTGAAGCCCGCCCTCTGATCTCCAACTTCAATAATTCTGTTTCCTCCCTGGAGGGTTTGACTTCCTTTAACATTAGCACCTAGAGTCTGATTCTGTCAGCTTCTCCCTGCTTACTTAGCATCCTTCCTGTCTTCATTACCCATATTAATTATATGGTAAATTCCAATAATAACCTCATTGCTAATCTTCCTTCTTCCCTTTTGCTTCACATCATAATAATGAATCATTAAACTCACAAACCTATACCAACCACCCATTTGCTAATCACCTCTTACGTGCCTATGAAGTTTAGTTGCAACAGAGTGGAACACCCACCTATCCTGACTACTCTCATTTCAAATTGAGAAACCCAAACCTTAGAGGCTCAACAGATAAAAGCACTTTCTCCTCTGGCAGAGGACTCAGATTTGGTTCCCAGAATGCATATGGAGGTTTACAAGTACCTTTAACTTCATTTCCAGGGTATATGATGGAATCATGTCTGGCCTCCCTAGGCACCAGGCCTATGGGGATGCACATATACACATGAAGGCAAAACGTTCATACACATAGAATGAAAATAAATCTATAAAAGATAAATAACCAAACACTCATAATTTAACTTCCTACTCTGATCCATCTCCTGCTTCCTTTAGTAAGTTTGTACTTTTTCCTCATGAATACTTGCGATTTCTTCTTCATACTCTGCTCCCAGATAATTACATTGCTTCTTCTCTCATTTAGAAAACTGAATTCATCATGTTGTAATCATATAACCACCACACACATCAGCTACCTTCTAGCATTTGTACTCTCTTGTTCTGTCTTGCTACTTATCAATCATAGCTCCCTGTAAAGTCCGTCCCTACCTTACATACTAGATGGTACTCTTTGTAGCACTCAGAGGGATTTCCCTCCAGTTCTTTTCTCAATATTCCCACTGATTCTGATCAATTTACATAATACTTCTCTTATTTTGGAATAACTAAATTGTTCCCCATTGTCATAATGTTATTAGTCACAACTTAGCTTCTTGCTTTTAGTGGGAAACAAAACAAAAAAAACCCTCTTTATGACCATTCCCATTTTCTCAATTCTTTTTCTCCTATGGCTTACAGCAGTGGGATTTTATCCCATGGTGTACCAATCATTCCAAGATTCCAAGGTTCATAAGAGTCTTTTTTGTTTTTTTAATTTCTCCCTATGCCTTGGACTCATCCAGTGTGATGACTTCAGAAACCGGTCTGCTGTGGGATTTTCCTACATTGTCAATTACTCTCTAGATTACTAGCTAAATTCTTAAGTTCCTAAGACTGGAGTAAATGGATTATGGTCATATTTTCCTTTATGTTTACCGTCAATCCTTAACTATCCCCCTTGAGTTTGAAAGCTGTTAATATAGTTCTGAAAAGACAATTTCCAATGTTGTATTTGTAACACAAACCTACCTCCAGCGTTCCAGACTCATATAACCAACTTGTGTATGGACACCCGTGAGTATATCATGGACAGAACAGTGTTTACTGGCACAGACTGAACTTCTGACCCCGTTACTCTTCTGGGACCTTCACCAGTTACTTATTCTTATTCTCATCTCATATTCACACACAATTCCTTGGAAACCTTCTAGTTCCAGATACAAGTAGAATCCAATCATTTCTTCTTCCTCCCAGAACCATCAGATTTGGCATAACCACCACCATCCCTTACCTAAATCTCAACAGAAGCTTCCTGTCTAGTTCTTTTGCCCATGCTCAAATTATATTCAATAGAAGTCCATAAAATTCAAATGTATTTGTGTCATTTCTCTGCTTAACATCCCAATGTAAATGTTTGATATTTTATTCACAAACTATAATGCAAACATAAAGAAACTATCCAAAACAGCCATATCATTTTCCACTCATCCTATTCAACATGAGGATACAACACCTTAAAATTTGTGCTCTGGATACTCCTGCATGAACTGACTTTGTCCAGGTGGGTATATTCCCTCACTGCTTTCAGATAATTGCTCCGATGTGGTCTTCTCTCTGTCCACCTAGTCCAACACCTCTATTGTCCCTGTCCCCACACCTTGTTTTCTCATTCTACTCTGTTTTTAATAATGTACAACACCTTTAAGAATATCAGTGGCATTATTGACTTACTGTGTATCTCCTCTTTGCTGCCCTAGAATATAAAATCTTTAGAGAATTCCTCTAAATTTGTTTCCTGATGTGTTAAAAGGGATAAAAGATATCAACTAGCAGTTGACCAATAAGTATTTGTTGATCTATAAAATAAAAGTTCTACTGTTGAGATGTTATATGGTGGCATATATCTTTGCTTTTGTTTATTTGATATTAAATACAAAATTACATTATTGATTATCTATTAAGTTGAATACATTTTTTCTAAGTATTGAGAAAAATGCCAGTTTTTCTTTTGCAAATATGACACCTTAATTTGCCTTTTCTTCACTGTTTTGCTCAAGCCTGGTACCTCCTATTTTACTGTTTTGTAGAATCATCTGTTAGTCTAGAATCCCCCTGATCTACATTATAAATTAGCCATTTAAAAGAGATCTTTAAATACTATATCACAACTATTTTATTCAAAATAAAACCCTCATAGCACAGAGAGATGAATACCTTCCTCTTGATCCATTAAAGCTCCATTCTGGTTGTATTATCCTTTCATTACACTCCATAATGGCAAACTTGTGGTTTGATCTCTTTATGAGACTCACATTGCTTATCCAACACATAAACTTTCAATGGCATACTCTAGTTCAGGGAAGAACAGTTTCAGGCTTCGGATCATGGGAGAAGCACAGACAGGTAAGTTGATACTCCTGTGGCTGTTGTCATTTCAGAAGAATGGCAGAGAGTTCAATTGGAACAGAGTGGTGATGAAACACAGTGACCTGGTAAACATGGAAACACTGTTTTCCAGAGGTTCCTTGAGGAGCTTAATTTGTAACGTCTGAAGATACATGTCATTCACCAAAGTTCTCTGAGCCTAAACGTGGCACAATTTCCTTAGCCACTGTTCCACAATTAATAATTTTCTTTAAGCACTTGCTTCATGTGAGACAATATTTAATTCACCTCCTTCAATATCTGTGCACTGAATAAGGTCGTTGTCCCTAACCCACAGAGTATATTTCCAAAGCCCCAGTGGATGCCCGAGACTATATAGATAACTGATTTTTCTTACACATGTGTATAATATTGTTTAATTTGTAAATTAGAAATTGTAATAGATTAACAGCACTGAAATAATTATAAAATATGCTATAATGAAAATTATATGGAAAGTGGGGTACTCCCTCATTTCTTCTATCTCTTCCACCTTTTCCCATATATCTTGTTGTAATGCATCTGTCTTCATGTGATCATGTTTGATGATTCTTAAAGAAACATATTAACAGACTCTCTTTGATGTGGCCAAATCGTCAGTTTGGGTAAAATTTTTAAATAAAAAATGATTACTTGAATGTAAACATTGCTGCTCTGAGACGGTTGATAACTAAGATAGCTACAAAGTAACCGATGAGATGGTAGTGCGTTCGTATTTATAGAAGACAAAGGGGCGGATCATATCCCAAGAAGAGGGGAGGGAGGGTGCTGGAGATTTCATTTTTCTACACAGTTTTAAGGGGCAGAGCTTATGTCTGGAATTTTCCACTTAATGGTTTAAAACAACAGTTTTTGGTAGGGAACTGACACCATGCCAAGTGAAATCACAGGGAGGAAAGGGTTAATGTGTTATGATCCATACTTAGGTCATGTCACTTGCTGTGGGCTTAGCAGAGATGAACTAAGCCTAGATTTGAAAAGAACTGGACATATAACTGTAGCTAGAGTTTTCCTGCCTGGCCCACGGTCAGGATTAATCTCTCTCACCTGCCAGTCCCACAGCCGCTCAGACCCAACCAAGTAAACACAGAGACTTATAATGAGACTTATATCGCTTACAAACTGTATGGCCGTGACAGGCTTCTTGCTAACTGTCCTTATATCTTAAATTAATCCATTTCTATAAATCTATACCTTGCCACGTGGCTCGTGGCTTACCGGCATCTTTACATGTTGCTTGTACTGGCAGTGGCTGGCAGGCTCCTTCCACCTTCCTGTTCTTTTCTCCTCTCTGTTAGTCCCGCCTATACTTCCTGCCTAGCCACTGGCCAATCAGTGTTTTATTTATTGACCAATCAAAGCAACACATTTGCCATACAGAACATCCCACAGCATATAACCCTGCCTTCCTGTGTTTTTGAGGTCTTGAGCTTTAGGCTGTTGAAGTACTTCTTGCTTCATTTTCACTTATTTTTTTTGTTTTGTTTTGTTTTACAACAGGTAGAGTCCTACTGATGGAAAGTCATGGACACATTTATGAGGGAAAGATAAAGTGTGTAGGATTAGAAATTTTCTAATTTTTCCCAAGCTATACAATTTTGAATTTTTAACGCTAATTTGACTGTGACATGACATGCCAAGTGACAGGGGGAAAAATGGCATTCTTCACAAATCTCTCATGGGATCAGATAGTACACTAATGGGCAATTTACAGTCTTGCCAATAAGTAAATAAAATTTTGAAATATCAGAGAACTTTGGTGAATGACATGTGTCTTCTGAAATCATTGCCCTTTGTCACAAGAGGGCCCATCTAATGAGAGGTACTGTGTAGCACCAGAAAAAAGCAGTTGGTTGCACATCAAACTGAATGTGGGATGATAGGGATCGCTGAAGATTTGCCAGGCTGCCAGTGAATTGGTTTTTCGTGTCCTCAGGGATAGACTGCCCTGTGAGAATTTGAACCTATCAGTTAGCTGTCAAATTTCATTTGACACCTCATCCAAAATTTAAAAGGGGCCGCCATCTGAAGTCAGGGATGTTCTGGGAGGAAGGAAAAGGCTATTTCTTTCCAGACTAGCAGGATTGAAGCTGCCAAGTGCTTCAACTGAGGGCAGCAGGCTAGCAACCCTTCCCAGAACAACCTTCACAGACAGTATGGCTTCCTATGTAAGCAATTCTTTCTCTGCTTCTAAACTCACTTTTTTCTCTCTCTCCCTTTTTAGACAGATGTCCCCCCAGAGGCATAAAATCCCTTAGGGGATATTTAGTACAACTTGCAAAACTGCCACTGTATTGTAACCCGACAGAGGTGACAGCTTGTAACTCAGAGGTTACTTAATACAATTGCATTCTCCCTTCTCTTCTTTATGAACTTTCTCTCTCTCTCTCTCTCTCTCTCTCTCTCTCTCTCTCTCTCTCTCTCTCTCTCTCTCTCTCTTTGTCATCTGTCTGCCTGCCTGTCTGTCTCTGTTCTCTGTCTCTCACTGTCTCTCAATCTGTCTGTCTGCCTCTCTTCTCCAAATTTCTCACATGCTATTTTCCTTTTCATAAAATGCAACATTTGCATTATTTACTTCTGAGTGAATGAAGTTCATACTAATGGCAGTACCACAAATCCTGCAAATGTGACCTGTACTAGAAATGTTTGCACACTTGGATGAGAGTTCCTCCCTAAAGCTCCTGTTTCCAGTGTCCTCCTGTCTCACGCTCACCTTCTCTAGCTGGCTGCTTTAAATGGCTTATTGGGGGAAAGCTTTTAAAATTTGGAAACTTCCCGAGACAAGGACCCCTTGACAGATTCATGATTGACCTCTTGATTATCTGTGGCCATCTGAGAAGATTAAAAGGGCATGGAGAGGTGTGTTAACTGCAATCAGTCTGCTGCCCTCTTCTCTCTTCCCTTCTCCTTCACACAGACTGATTCATCAAAGGACATTTGCAATACCTCATTTCAGAGATCCTGTCTTCAAAGTCAGGCTTTATTTTTCAAAGAGAAAAATACTAAAGTCTCTCCCTCGATTCCTTCAGGGCCAAAAAGAGAAAAAAAATCATCCCCTAATTGTCATTTCTATGCTCACTCTGGGGTGGTGGTGGTGGTGATGAATAGAGATAGAAATGTAAGTGCATCTGTAAGGGAATCACTTGAAAAGAGTAAAGGAAAAGGCCTTCACTTTTGTCTTATCCCACCATAATTTCTGCAGGTTTCTTTGGGATAGTCATCACTATCAAACCTGGGTGCTTAGCAAACTACAGAGAGTGTACAAAGGTTTTAATTTCAACACTGGCTCCTTAGGTAAATGAAGCTCCCGTTCCTGCCTTTGCAATCTAATTCACACAGGGCCAATTTCATTCTTGTTCCATTATTTCATCCAGTTTCTGTGATCACAAGTCTCCCTTTGAAGTTGGTTGGAACTCCGAGCACAGATAGAGTCCCTGGGTCTCAGAGTAAAATGAGTAATAGATCTGTAACCTCACAGTTCCAAAGGCTTGCTCTCTCTCCCTCACTTTCTTTTCCCCTGAGGTCTTCCTGTGGGATTTGTGTAATGCCTCAAGCTGGCTTACATATGAGCTTGCTGAACGATAGGCATTTTAATTGAACAGCGCACTATGTGTGCAAAACAAATCAAAGTTGGGTTTTATTCAAGTTATGTTTTAGATGGATTTATAAAAAAATAACATAATAAATACACAACCAAAGTGAACACAAATTGTCTCTTCCTATGTGATTTTCTTAAGAAAGTTGTTGCATTGCAAAAGAGGTCAGGGAGGTGAAATTTCTGCAAGAGAGATGTGCAATACATCCAACACTCATTTAGTCTTGTGTCTAGCTTAGGGGACAGTAGCACAGCAGATAAGATTGCCAGACACCATAGAGACATTATTGTCTCCATCACCACATACTGCTACTGTCTACAGGCTCATTATACATTCTTATGTAACAAAAATCAAAACCACAGTCAAAGAGTGGGGTTTTGTTGTTGTTGTTTTTGGTATTTTGTTTTGGTTTTTATTTTGTTTTGTTTGTTTTTAAAATAAATCACTGTCCCCAGTTGGAGAATAGGTTACAAACTGGTCCAGTTTGCCCTGATCCTGAGGAAATGCCTGGGACTTTCAAGTGCTCACTCAAGAGCAGTCTGAGACAGAGAGACCTTTTGTCATTTGTAGTCTCAAAAGCAAAGTCCAGAAACAACTGTTGCATCCTTATTCTTGGTCCCCATTCATTTTTTTTCTATATTGTGTGGATAGGAAAGAGGGCTTTAAAACTGATGGTAAGAGACCAGCTCTAGGCAGACAGTCACTTCTGTTTGGGCCATCCAGACCAGGACAAACAAAGGTGTAAAATTTTGATTTATATCATTGTGTTCATCTGCGTACCAGGCAGCCACAAACATCTGAAGTGGCTGCTGTCCCCCTCTACTCCATGGACACGATATGTTCCTTCCCATTAATTGCTCAAGCCCTGCAGACAGTCGTGCACACCTCAGAACTGAGATTGATGGTCCGTCTACCCAAGGCCCATCTAGCTCAGAGACATAGCCCTCGATCAAATTCCAGCAATAAAGATGGTTTCCGTACAGCTAATTTTCAAAGATGCCCCATAATCATGACACAGTACTTTAAAGAACAGTATAAAATACTTCCCAGCTTCTTTTTGGCATTCCCAAGTGAGCTTTCATGAAACATAGAGGGTCTCTCAAGTCTTCTGTAGCTCTAAGACTCTGTAACTAAAATCTGGAAATGGTCTATTTTTTTTTTACCTCTTGTTGAAAATGCGTGTTGTTTCATCCATTTAATCACTGAAATACTTCCTACTTAAAACATGTCAAAAGTGTAAGCCTAACCAGTTTATTCTGATTGTAAATCAAGTGCTTCCTCCAATATGCTTTTCTGAATTGGGAAAAATGGGGCTTTTGCAGATCAATATGTGGCATTCTGCATGTTGCGATCAATTGGTGATTAAGTGCAAATGGTTTAGCTTAATTTGCTTTGAAAAGCTGTGCTTGAGCTGATAAAGTGTAGAAGCGTTTCTGAGATGAGATACAAGGAACAGATGTTTAGTATAAAATATTGATAGCACAGAGCAGAGATAAGCTTGGTATTTAATTTGTCTTAATATTTCCATTGCTACAAATTCAACAGCTTTTATCTAACTGGGTAATTACAACTTCGTTTCCCCCCCTTGGCATAAGATAAGATAGACTCTTTTTTTTTTCCAGTTTTCTGTCATATTTAAACTCTTTATGTCCCCCTTTTCTTCCATGGGTGCTGGTTTCTTTATGTTAATTTCAATAGCAATCTTCAACTTCTGAGATTAGGAAGTTGACATTTTTCTTACCTGAGTGTTTTTAGGGTACGGAGTCATGTGACCCCTGAAAATGAATGGCATATTAGGATATAGTTAATTGTTCCATATGACTACAATGTGTAGGTGAGAGAGAAGATTATACCTGCTTTTATGCTGCTGATCTTCTCTCTCCTGTATCATTCAAGTCACGAAGTGGCCTCTGCCCTGTGAATGTGATGCCATCTAGCAGTGCAGGAATGGGTATGTATCCTCTGCCAACTGAAAAATTAAGACAGTAAAGTATTATGGGAAATCTTGGAAACTCCCAGCAGAGACATCATAGGATGCCTGGGATATCAGGGTCCCCTTTGGGAATTCTTAATTTCACACATGAAATAATTTATGAAGAACACAGACAGATGCCAAAGACAAGAAATGGACTCAGATGGAAGCCTGAGGACAACATGATAGAATCTAAAAAGAAAACCACAGGGCAAGCAAGCTGTAAATCCTATTACTATCTGGGAGAAAGGAGGAAAGCAGAGGAGAAACAAAAGCAATGTTACTTGAGGTAAGGCACAGTGGAGGTCAGCTACCTAGACAGGTAGCCACAGTGAGGAGTAAGGAAACTAAGACATCTGTTACGGACTTTAAAGGCATATTTAGGCACTGGGCAACATTAAAAAAGAAAAAAAAAGACAGGAGAAGAAAAGGAAATAGGTAGACCTTGCTGAATCCCACTCAGGAATGTGTCCTGGTCAAACCCAGCTGAACCTCATGAGCCTTGCTAGGAACAGCACGTAGGGGCGCAAGAATTCTGGGAAGGAAAAGTATATTAGCCTAAGGTGAGAAACACACCTTACCAGGGGTAGTCTCTGAGCCAGGTCTTTGATCTGCCTCACTAGATTAGCCTCCTTGAGACAGAGTTTCTCTTTACAACAGCCCTGACTGTCCTGGAACTTGCTTTGTAGGCCAGACTGAACTCAAACACAGAGATCCTCCTGCCTCTGCCTCCCAAGTGCTAGAGCTGGGATTAAAGGCATGTACCACCATGCCCAGCTTTAGTTTCCATTCCTTACAAGTTCATTTAAGTACCTAGGCTAGATAACAGGTTTGGTCATGTGATTTTCTTTGCTGGATAGCCAGCTGCGATATACTTGATACACTACTTCCTGTAGAAGAAAAGGGGGTTGGGGCTAGGTTGATAAGCAGGCCAAGGTAAAAAGTTTGTGTTAGGGCAGTAACCTAGAAGTTACACAGATCAGTGGTCTTCCTCTATCATTGGTGCATAAATATATTTATCTCTAACAGGAAGAAGGTCTAAGTAATCATTTTCCCAAACAGGAAAACATCAGGCTTCTAAGTAGTATGAGAAAGCAGATATCCTGAGAGACCCACCTTAAAACAAAAATCACAGAGATTTTCGCAAATTGATGTCATCAAGTTGTGGTTGTGAGGCACATAGACAAAGGAAAAACTATGAGAAATTAACTAGAGAGTAAGCTGAAAGGAAGTCTGTACGTTTGAGCACATGTATTGGCCTTCCTGAAGGAACAGTGAGTTCACTTCTGGACTTTCTGGACGAGGCATAACGGAGGTCAATAGTATCCCTGAGTTCATGCAGCAGGCTACTGAATGAATGCAATGAGAGAGATGGGGGCAGGGCGCGGAATCAACTTAAGTATTCAGCTTTATCCTGTTAACAAATATGAGCCTTCATTCAAACAGTCTCAAAATGGTCAATAAAGGATCACTGAGATGGGAGTGATCAAAATCAGTGCTTAGAACATAGGCATGGAAACAAACTTGAGCAATTACAGTACCAGGACGACCAGACAGGTTGATCCTAAGTTTTAGTTGAACCTGGACTCATAGGGAGATCCTATGCTGTAGGTGTCCTATTGTGCCACAAATAAAAAAGTTTAGTTCCCTCAGTATTTCAAATGAGGTAATAAATAGTACATAAAAGGATGGCATGTATCACATGTAAATGTTA
Organism: Peromyscus nudipes; assembly: GCA_902168325.1. NCBI lineage: Eukaryota > Metazoa > Chordata > Mammalia > Rodentia > Cricetidae > Peromyscus > Peromyscus nudipes. Next base: position 35,761 of record CABHPH010128991.1, on the reverse strand, counting down.
AACTAAATGAAAGATGGGATCAGCAATATGAAAAGCTAAGGAAAGAAGGAAGAGAGGGAGGGAGGGAGGGAGGAAGGAAGGAAGGAAGGGAGGGAGGAAGGAAAAAGGAGCAGAAAGATTTGAGAAAACAGTTTCCAGAACCAGGAGGAAGACTCAGTGGATACAAGTGCTGTCATGCATGCCTAAGCACTTGAGTTTGATTCTGAAACATGGTTAGAAGCAGCTCCTGAAAGTTGTCCGTGACCTCCACATGCCACATGCCACAAGCGTGCGGGCAACACACACACACACACACACACACACACAGCATGCACTCATGCACGCACCACTTTCAAGAGTGTGGCTGAGTTTGTATAGAGATAGGAGGTCCTTCTGGTCCACACTGCATTTCCTGGGTCCAAAGGCATAGGGTGGTGGGAAAACTCTTTTGGTCCATCTTTTTGACCACCTTTCTCACAGGTCTCTAGACTCTTAGGAGGGGATCAGCCATCTCCTTGGTGAGGCATCTTCTGGTTTAAAGAACCCAAACAAACAACTTTCCCTCTAGAAGCAGTTTGCAAGCTTTAGAGCCACATCCCCATTTCCAAAGAGAGTGTCTGCTCCATATTTGCATAACTAAAAGGCTCAGTTAGATGGCTTTTGAAGAACAAAGGCCCATTCTGCCTAAAGAAATACAGCATTGAAGTTTCCCACTCTTGAGAGTTAGAAACCACTTAGCTGCCTTTTATTGTCACTTTTCCCTTTTCCCAGGCCCACCCCCACTCTGCCTCCCTGAGTTTACACCCATAAAGGTTTCCAAAATCAGTGTCATCAGACACCAGGACCCTTGAAGTCTTGACAATACCCGCTAAGCAGTTCTCTCTGCTCTTTGGTTGCATGAAATCTAATGAGGTGCAAGAGCCTGGCTTCACTGCAAGCTTCCCCCCCTTCCATATTCCGTAATGTACAATTATGAGTCTGACAAAGAGGGGCAATGTCAGGGGTGCACTTGTTTTCAAGGAGCCGTCAGAATATTATGCCGTGTACACTGTTCGGTAATTACAGTTGGAGCGGAACACTGTTGACTCAGGCGGGTGCTATATCACCTTAAAATTCCCTCTGAATGTTCAAATAGAGATCGCTGATCTCTCCGTGGCCCTTTGTATTTGCAGCATACAAAAACGGTTATGTCGGCTTCCCCGTTTAACCCTCCAGCACCTCTCTGCTACAATATACAGTGTGCTAACTTAGACATGGGGAACTGAGGCTCAGTACACACCTGGCGCTATGGAGAACCATGATATGATTTCCAATCTTCTGCTTATAAAATCTACAGGAGACTGTATTTTCTGGTTATAGAACCTTTGACAGATAAGATACGTTTTTGAAAAAAAAAAAACAATTATTTATAATTTATAGTGCCTTGCGGTTGTCCAGAATCATGAAAAGATTGTGTGTACGGGGTCGTTATGCATGGGAAGTCCGGAGACCCCAGATGTATGTAGCCTCTGTAGTTAACCCACATTGCCTCACTGAGCATACAATTTCACTGGGGCCCAGGTTACTCATATGAATTGCAGAATTATTATTTTGCTTTTGACTGTTTATTTACTAGTGATTCTGCCTGTCATAAAATTCCATACCTTTCATGTACTTGATCTAAAGTATGTGTGCCTATTTTTTCAACTTTCAGAACAAGTCATTTGTCTCATCATTGCTAAAGCAAAATGTGATGTGAGTTTGCACAAAACAAATTTTAGCTCTCAACACACTTGGCAACTATTAGAATAGAGGGGTTGTCTGGCCGTCGATGCTCTTTGAGTCTTGGTATTCCTACCAATTTAAGCTAAATGGGGTCTGTCTTAGTCAAAATAAATTATCTTTAAATATATATCACCATTAATGTGTGAAACATCCATACTTTAGAAAAGCACAATTAATTAAACTTCATGTTGCAGGATATAAAAATTGAACCTAAGATTTTTATTGTTATCTAAAAGCAGGGCCTGATGATATGACTTGGTTGGTGAAGTGCTTGTCAAACAAGTGTAAGTTTCTGAGCTTAAATCCTCAGACCCACGTAAAGTTGAACATCATAACATGTTTTGATCCCACCCAGCATCCATAATGTAAAATGCGAGGCGAAGACAGGGGCAAACCCCTGAAGATCACGAGCCTAGTAACCTGGCCTAAGCAGGAACAAACCACAAAAGGAATGCACCTTTCAGCGCTGAAAATGAAACCATGGTCCCCCTCTCACCTCAGCACTGGCATATACATGTGCATACAAACATATACATACCCACAAAATAAATGACTACAAATTTAAAATAAAAATCAGATTTGATTGTGATCATGAATAAAAGCATTGTTTGTTTTCTGTTTGTTTAATAAGAGTAATCAAAGTGGTTTCTTTAATGGAAATAAAATTTCATCTTTCTGGAACTATGATGTCATAGCTTCCCATCTCCTTTTAAGGTAATGCCAATTGCTTCCATATGAGTTCATTATTTCCCTCATCTCCTCCAATGAACAATATTAATATTAACACCTGATTATCCTGTCTTGAGAATGTATCACCAAAACTGGCTGAAAAGCTTGACAGTACATTTATTTAGTGTAGATTAAAGTATTTTTTAATGACTTCCCAGAAGTCAGAGTTAAAGGTACTTTCTTAAATTTATTTGCATATGTATTCCAAATGACTCTTCCTTGTTTCTGCTTTGGTGAGAAATTTCTCCTGTGAAATTTCCAGTGAGTACAGTACTATACTGCTGCCAACATCTTTGACTTTTGCAATGAAAAATTGATCTGAGTTTTCAGTATTCTAAAAGGGTACTCCTGTGACTCTGGAAGTGTGCCATGAAGCCTCCTTCAACAAAATGGATAGGTATCCATTAATTAGATATTATTATTAATGCCATGTTCAGATGCATACTAAAGAGCAGGGGATAGAGCTGAGGGCAGGACCTCTGGCTTTGTGATATATGGACAGCTCTTATAAATTACTTAAAGAAAATTCTTACTTCTTACCCTGTTGCACACATAATAAGAAGATAATGAATGGTTATGAGAAAGAAAGAAGGCACAAGAATTGGACTTGTTGACCTCTCTGTTTTGTTTTATTTTGTTTGTTTTTAATGGTGGCAAGCAATTTCTGGAAGCTTCCTCAGATTTGAGAATCTCACAAAAATGAAGAATATCCTAGAATTCTTTTATTTTTTTCCAAGGTGTTTAGAGATTTCTCAGGCATCTTGATGACAGATTTTGCTATTTATTACTATATCAGGCCAGAGAAGAGCTCCCCAAAGTATGTCCTATGCTTTTCTAGCTTCAAACAAGTGTTCTAGGTTCAAAAAAGTTCAAGTATGTTGACACTTTTAAGAATTTGTTATTTAGTACAACCTAAGCATTTTAAGCATGCAAGGGTGTTAAATATTTAAGGCTTTTTTTTTAATAGTATACAGAAATTATTTCCAGTAAAAGCATTCTACTTAGCTCTTCCAAAGCATTCACATCTATTGGACAAGGCTGTGATTTTCAGTTTCTGGGGCTAAAGTAGAAATACTTTATCATGTCCCAGAATCCTCGTGGCTGGTGATGGGTCTTCCCCTCTGGAAAAAAAAAATGGTGTTTTTTCCTCCCTGTAATTCTATTATAACTATGTGCCACCACTGTTATTTATTAAGTGGAACAATGTCACTCATTAAGTGGTGCTGTTTACCATTTGAGAAAAGCCATGAAGTACAACAAAACCCACTATAAGAGTTTATTAAGGGAAGGGAACAAAAGGGGTGTGCATAGGCCTATGGGGAATGACCATGTAGGAAGAGGTGGGAGGGAAAAGTGGAACCCGCTTTTATAGGTCCCCTCCCCCCGCCTCACACATGCTCATATGGGTTTATGTAGCTATGCCACACATGCAGATAGATCACGCAGTGCACAGATTATGTAGGACATAAAGACCTGGGATGACTAAGCATCTTGCCTGTGCATGCAGTCATGTAGCTGGGGGAGTGGCTAGGAATTCTAACAACCACCATGCTGGGCCAGTTATCTATTTTTTAATGTCCAGTTGCTTTTGAACAAGTATTTGTTCTCTGAACTAGGGTCTGTGTGTCAAGTTTTACTGCTTATGTAGTTACCTTACTAACTTTTGCCTAGGACAAGGAAGCAAGAAAAAATGATGAAAAGAATGCAGGGTTCTTCCCATTACAGTGTCTGGCACATGGTGCAATTGTAATCGGCATCTCCTGGGATCTTTCCATGCTAAATTTCTTTGCCCCATATGTAGAGCTGGAGGAGGAGGAAAGTAGCACACAGACACACAGACACAGACACAGACACAGACACACACACACACACACACACACACACACACACACACACACGAGAGAGAGAGAGAGAGAGAGAGAGAGAGAGAGAGAGAGAGAGATAAAGAGAGGGAGAGAGAGAGAGAGAGAGAGAGGGAAGGAGGGAGAGAGAGAGAGGGGGAGGGAGGGAGGGAAAGAGGAGGGAGGGAGAGAGAGAGAGAGGGAAGGAGGGAGAGAGAGAGAGGGGAGGGAGGGAAAGAGGAGGGAGGGAGGGAGAGAGAGATAGAGAGAGAGAGGGAGAGAGAGAGAGAGACCTTTATGACCCCTCTTTAAAATTTGAATTTTTTTCCTTAGTTGCTTACAAATCTTCATTGCTACCCCTGACCACTTTTCTGAGGGGTAACTCAAAATAAATAAACAAATGGACAGACAGACAGACACATGAATACATAATACATACATACATACATACATACATACATACATACATACATACTACTTCCTTTTACTTCTTTCTTTTTGCAGGGAAGGGGATATCACCCCAAATCCTAATCATGCTTATTGACACACTGGGATTTTTCACAATTTCTCTTAAGACATTACTCCCCACCCCCCACCAACCCCCACAGCTCTTTGCAGACTTCCCTGGCTGACCCTCATCTGGAAAGTCACGACTAGTTCTCCTCTCCCCCACTCCCCTCCTCCTCCCAGCTGTCTGGATTCGCAAGTCTCGTGTACCTCTCACAATCTGATGAAAAATTATTTTAATCTTCAAAAATAATGATTGAGTGACTGGAGAAACGTATCAGCAGGTAAGAGAACTCGGTGCCTTTCAGTGGACCACAACTCTGTTCCCAGCTCTCACAGCAGGTGTCTCACAGTGCTCTGTGAATCCAGATCCTAACTATCCTGTGACCTTCAAGGGCATCTGCACTCGTGCTCACACACATACTTCTTATTCGCAACAAAAATAATTTCAAGAAAACAGAGAATTTTCACTTGTAGTTCAAGGGTTTATTTTTCTTAAATTCTTTTTTTTTCTTCTTCACTTTCTTTTTTTTATTTATTTAGAATTTTTTTTCATTTTACATACCAATAGTTTTTTTGTTACACAGCAAGAGTTAATTCAATGACTTAGAGAAATATTTTTCATAAATTATATTAACAAATGTGAAATACATTAGATTTTGGCCTCCCTCTTTTGTATATGTATGTCCTGTAACTCTGACTCACAAAAGAAGGGAAGAACTAGGCTTTCTAGTCAGTTTTTAGGCCTGCCTTTAACTAGCTGTGCAGTTTGAACCATCCGTGGCTTCTCTGTAGGCATAGATGTAGATAATAGACACAATCGATACTTAGATCTATGAGACGAGCATTTTGCCAGTATCCCTCCTTCCTTCAAGTTTGATGATATAATCACCTGTATAAGAAGTCCTTACATTTCACTTTTTCAATTTCCCCTGTGGCCAAAAAACTTTTACCAAAAAATAACTTAAAACCTTAAGGCATTTGAAGTCAAACATTACCACCATAATAAGACAACCCAGAGTACTTCCCCCAATGATGGTATAATCAGTGAAAGAGGTCTGTTTTATAATAACAATACTGTGACTAATCAGTTAGAGGAACAGTAAAGCATCACACCCATGTTAACTAAGTGCCAGTAAGTTGCAGTTGACTTTATTGGTTAAACAGCTCTGAGCCCCAGTGCTGGAGTGTAATAACTTACTCTCAAAGGGTGCATGCTTCTCATTTTTAGTTTTCTGCACTGAAAAGACTTAGGGTCATGATTGCCAATTGAAATTTACCCAAACAAACTGCTGTTGCTCTGCAAAGTTACTTTTATGCATTCTTTGCCAGAAAACTCCAGTGTGGGGATAACAAAGACACAGGGATCTGTTAAATTATGCTGATTTTCTTTGGCTTTTTTTCCCCCCGTAGAATGTGTATATATACTCTGAGAATAGAAAACTCACACACAGCGTGTAACCTTTTCAACTTTCCACAGTTTAAAAAACACACTGCATTGCTTTATTACATTTTCCTGCACAAGGGACATATTTCAGCCAAAAAGGGCAAACCAGGAAATTTACTCATGAAAACCAATTTATATAAGCATATGAATAATATAACTATTCCCATAGAGAGTCTGGTATTCATCTTGAGAACTCTTGGGGACACATGAGTGATCGTCTGTGCAACTTCAATTTAGCCTGTGTTTAAATGTATAAAAGGAATGAAGTTGGTCCTGGATTATTGTTGTTGTTGTTGTTGTTGTTATTATTATTATTATTATTTTATCTCTCTGATATTAAATAAACCAGTATGATGACCCGTGAACTACTCAGCATTCTCTCCGCAGAATCAGTGTGACAAGGTGTCCAAAGTGACAGATCAGTGGGGGTGGAGATTGAGCAGACATGAATTAATAAAGGTCAGGATTGTCACCAGGAAGACAGTCCTGTGGCATACGAGGACTTGCCCCTAAACAAGAGTTGAGAAGGAGAAAGTGATTCCAAAGCAGACTCAGAGGTGCCCGGTGAAACAGGGGCTTTCCCAAGAGTTTTGAAAATAAGTACTCCGAAGTAATTTTAGGATGTCTCTACCTTGTCTTCTCCTTGCTGACCTTCATCACTTGAAAACCTTTCAGGTTGCTGAGCATACTAAGGTAGAAGATAAAGGAAAATGGCCACAGAAAGGGAAATGTTTCCTGAACCCTCCTAGGAATTTTTCTGCCTAGGACTAAAACAAAACTGGCAAGGACTAATTAGCAGAAGAAATATATAACAAATTCATTTAAGCCCAGTTTTATGGACCTTAGCAAGGAAGAGGGAAATGCCAGGGAAAATTATTCTTTCTGCATGATTCAAGGAATTATGGCCAAGCATACAGAAATGAGTTTGGATACATAGAAGGTGTGGGTGGAATTTCTCCTAGTCCTCCTATTGCACACTACCTTCTCTTAGTTGCTTGGCCTTAGACCCATTACTTCAGAAGAATACCTGGTTAATCAACTTTTAAAGGAGAAAGGTTTATTTGATTTCCAGTTTCATGGTCACTTGACATCATTGTGTGGGTGGTGAGATCATACATTACAACAGAGGTTGTACAGTGAGTGAGCTACTTGTATGAGTGGGAAAGCAAAGATATAAAGAAAGGTAAGGATTTCCCTGAAACCCAAATATTCCTTTCAAGAGCAGGCTCAAGGTAATCTAAATCCTTCCACCAAGTCCCACCTCCCCAACGTTTCACCACTTGCCAATAGAATCAAAGGTTGGCAACCATGCCTTAAACACAATTTCCTTACCTTCTTCTAGAAAAGGCTGTTAATTTTTTGTATGTTTTTTATTCACTATTTGAGAACTCCATACAGTATATTTGATAATATTTTCCCCCTACGACCACTTACAGAACTAAGTTCATGTTCTTTCTTGAAGAGGATGTTTGAGGGCTAGCTCAAGAAAGGTCAAATTTTCTGTTTCTCCAGTTTTTACTCAGAATGGTAGGGAAGTGGGACCATTATTTCAGGTTTAAAGACTGGGTTACAGAAAGAGGGACTTTCTATATGCCCTCCCCTATAAGAGGAGGAAGAGTGTGGGAAAACTTTTGAGCTTCTTCTATGCAGTTCACAATGTGCCCCATGACAAGGAATTGTACTTTGGGGCATCGTATTCTGAGCCCTGAAAACAAATTGTCTGTGTCTTCAAAAAACATCTGGTATCTGTCTGTTAGATGAGAAGGTCCTGCCTCTTTTCTGCCTGTCCTATTTTAGGATGTGTTTGTTCAGGTTTACAGAAGCAAATACTTCTCCTTGTGTACTACATAAATTGACCATTGGTTTGTCTGCCTGCATTTTTTATCATTTTTTTGTCATAGTTCCATCTGTTAGAAAGAATATCTAAGAAACTGGAAAGGAGTGTCTTGTGTTTTTCTTGTGTCCCAGAGTGCTGAGCCGTGTAGAATACTCAGTACAGAGAAGACACATTTTAACTTAATTTTAAATTACTCACATTTTAGGAGGAAAGTAACATTTCTCGAACTCTCCAGATATATTCAGATATAAGATTGTCAATGTTGTTTCAAAGTAAATAAAATCATTTATTGTTCATATAAGATTCACAAAACATATGACAAATTTTCTGGAAATTTTGGAATTTTCTGTGAAGTTTTTTTTTTTTTTTTTTGGTCCTTTGTTTGCTTATTTTCTTGTTCCTCGGCCTTTTATTTAAGGGAGAGGTCTAAATTTTCTGGCAAGGAGCTATTTGTTTTTGTATTTCCACACTTCACGTGTTACATTGACTCCTGCCCTACCCCCACGCGTGTGTGTGTGTGTGTGTGTGTGTGTGTGTGTGTGTGTGTGTGTGTGTATGTGTGCATACCCGTGATCTTCTGGCAGCTACATAACACCAAAATCCTCCTGCCAAAATTACACTCTTTCTCTTAAAACTGACCCTTAGCCAGTTTCTCCAATAAGATATAGATGATTTTGCTTTTCATAGGGATGATGGAAAGTATAAACAGTTAATGTATATTCCCTTCATTTGGATCTGTTAATGAAACTAGACTAATTAGAAGGAAATTTCAATTGGAACTTGCTCTGTTTGGAAATCTGCATTCTTTTGTGTGGTGAATTGTGTAGACAGTTCTCAGTGACTTTAAATGAAATTCCAGTCCAAAAGCATCCCCAAGATTTTCTTTTTCTTTTCCAGCATACTAAGGTCTCATGAGATGAAAATGTTAAAACACCCTATCTCCCCACCCTTCTTATTTTTAAAGCTTTTATCTTATAGGTAATCATTATCTAAAGTTAAGTTGGTTAAGTGGTTTTTGAAAGTCTCAGGCTGTACTTCCCTTCATAAGCACTTTCACAAAGTTCTTCCCTTATGATAATGTCAGTCAGTATTATTAGTAACTGGTTATCATGTGGTCTGGTGTTAAAAGGGAAAATGGGTAAATACACTCAGTTAAATTCCTTGTTAAATACTAAAGCCATTCAAATTCCTGAGTCGTCATACACTTAAAAATGTAAAATTTTCTACACTATCAAACAGTAACACTTTCCACTATATTATGGCAAAAATAAAGGACATTAAGTGAGGAAAAATTAAAACTGTATAGAATAATATCCTCTTTTTTATAGATTTTAGTTTTTAATTTGTTACATTATGACATTTTCACACACTCCAGTCCCATCTCCTTCCCTCCCTCCCTCCCTCCACACCCTATCTTGTTCCTCAAACATAAATCCAAATTCTGCTCTTGAGGGCAAAAATAGAAATCCCATTGTTCTCTCATGGCCCTCTTTTTTCCCCAATTCCCTTCCTCCAACCAATTCCCCGCAGGATTCCTTTGACTTTCTTATGCATATCTGTTTGTTTATGTGTGTGCATGGATGCGATCAATAACCTTGATTGTCAACTTGACTGAAAGCGTAATTGGTTTTTCTCGGTGGTTTCTGTTCAAGCTTCTACCTGAATTCCTCTTGCCTTGATTTCCCGGGATGATGGACCTGGAATCTGTAAGCCAAGTACACCCTGTCCTACACCAATTTGTCTTTAGTCACGATGTTTACCAGAACAACAGAAAACAAATGAATACAAAATATGCATGTATATATATTTAAATTAGATTTTATATATGAGACAAAAAATGATCCTTTGTCTGAGAGAACTTCATTTATTTTTCTTAAAATAAACATCATATTTGTCTTTGAGAATCTCACTTATTTTTCTTGACATGATGTACTGTAGTTCTTTGTACTTTTCTGCAAATGACATAATTCATTTTTCTTTGAAGTTGAATAAAATCTCTCATATATATGTATACACACTACATATATATATATGAGGACAAAATAGAAATATTGTATACATATGCACATAGCTATATGCATAAATATACATGTACACAAATATTGTGTATACATATAGAAATAAATATTGTGTATATACATATATACATATTTGTATATATATGCAAATAGAAATTATATATATATATGTATATATATTACACATCATATTCCTCTACCCATTCTTTGTTAATGAACATCTAGACTAGTTCTGTTTCTTGGTTCCTATGAATAATTCAGTAAATGTATGTGAACATGCAAATGTCTTTGTGGTGTACTGATCTAGAGTCTTTTGAGCATATACTCAAGAGTGATATAGTTGGGTCATATGTCCGTTTTATGTTTAATTTTCTAAAAGGTTCTCGGTACTGACTTCACAGCATGTGTACCAGTTTAAATTGCCACGAGCAGTTAATAAAGATCCTGTTTCCCCCATCTCCTTAAGAACATTTGCTTTTTCAGTGAAAACTGTTCTTAGAAAAGATGGAATCTCAATGTTATTTTAGAACTGATGATATTGAATTTTAAAAATATATTTGCTGATCATTTGCATTTCTGTTTTTTGAAAAGTTAATTTAATTTACTCATTTACTGATTGGGTGATTTGAGCCTTTCAGTCTTAATTTTGAGTTCTTCATAGACTCTAGATATTAATCCCATGCCAGAGGTACAGTTGGGAAGAATTTTCCCAAATAGTCGGCTGCCTCTGTCCTTTGCTGAGTCTTTCCTTTAATGTGTGGATTTTTATATTTCCATTTGTCAATTTGGGACTATTTCTCAAGATAGTAGAGTCCTTTCCTAACTTTCACCTCTGCCTGTGTATTCAAGGATTTTGATAGATGTTTCTTTTGCAGTTTCAGAATTTGAGGTCATCTATTAAATAATTTAATCTGTTTTGAGTTGATATAATGAGGGATAAGAAATATTAATTCACTTAAAATTGTCAACATGTAAATAAGAAATTTTTATTGCAACATATATTTATGAAACTGGCTTTTTTTTCTCTCCCACAACACATGTTTTGGCTCTTTTGTCAAAAATCAGATGGCTACAGCCAAATGACTTTTTTCCTGGGAGTTTGTTCTGTGTATCTGTTTTTAAGCCAATATTATGTCTCTTTTTATACAGTTAGCTCTGTGTTATACTTGAGAGTATGTGTTGTGGTACCTTCAGCATCATTCTGTTTAGGATTGCTTTAGCAATTTGGAATGTTTGTTTGTTTGTTTGTGTGTGTGTCCATATAACTTAGGAATTGTTATTTCTAGTTCTGAGATGTCACTGGAATTTTGATAGGAATTGAGTTAAGTCTGAAGGTACAGATTCCTTTGGTAGATTAGTCATTTCCATAGTGCTAATTCTGCCAATCTATGATCATTGTTCCCCCCCCCCCCCCCGGCACAAACACAATTTCTAGTGTATTCTTCAGTTGTGTTTCATTTTTTAAATATGCATTTAGTATGATATTCTTACAAATTCTCAGATTTATTTTTTTTTTCTTTTCTTTTCTTTTTTTTTTTTTTTTGGTTTTTTCGAGACAGGGTTTCTCTGTGTAGCTTTGCACCTTTCCTGGAACTCACTTGGTAGCCCAGGCTGGCCTTGAACTCACAGAGATCCGCCTGACTCTGCCTCCCAAGTGCTGGGATTAAAGGCATGCACCACCACCGCCCGGCTAAGTGTCTTTTAAAGACATTATGAAGTTAATATCTCATTTTTTTCTTGACTTAATTCTTAGTATATATTGCTTTTGATCTTGCTTTGTTGAAAATGTTTACAAAAACTAAAAATTTCCTAATAGAATCTTTAGTATTTTCAGATTGTCTTCCAGAAAGGATAATTTGTTTCTTCCTTGCCTGTGTGTATCCCCTTTATTTCTTTCTCTTGCCTTCTTGCTCAAGTTATGCCTTAAATCACTGTATACAATTAAAGTGGAGATTGTGGACACCTTTGCCTTGTTATTTTAGAAGAAATTTGTCCAATTTCCTCCCACTTAGTATCATGTTTACCATAAAATTATCATGTACAGTCTATCTATATCTATATAAGTATCGATAGATATAGATACACATATATACATACACACACACACACACACATATATATTTGAGAGAGAGAGAGAGAGAGAGAGAGAGAGAGAGAGAGAGAGAGAGAGAGAGAAATGCAAGTATTTCCTCGTATTCCTACTTTCTTCAAAACTTTCATTATGAAATTTTGACAGACATTGTCAAAGTTCTCTTCTACATCTGGTGAGAAGATCAATTTCTTACATCTATTTATGTTCTGTATTGCACCATTGTCTTTGTGTATGTTGAACTATCTTTGCATCTTTGGAATATATCCCACCTGGTCTTTGTCACAATCTTCTAAATGTGTTCTTGATTTGTTTTGGCAGGTATTTTGCTGGTAGTATTTGCATCTATGTTCATCAGAGAAATTGGCTTATAGTTTGTATTGTGTCTTTATCTGGTTATAGTGGCATCCGAGAATGAGCTTGGTACTGTTCCATCCCCTCCTTTTATGGAACAGTTTGAAGGTCATTTGTGTTAAGTTCTCCCACATTCACTTGCTTGCAAAAGATTTTCTTCAATAAAGCATTACCATGACAAACACATTGAAATATGATGAAGGGAAACACGTACTTTTATCAATGTCAACATTATCTGCTATAAACTATTTCTAGCTATTTTATTTGCACACACAGAAATGTGTATGCATATGAATATCAGATTGCGTTTTTGATGATTGCAGATTACAGATTGTATACTTTAGAAGGAAGTTTTATATCTTACAAGTAGGTTGTGCTATTCCCTATGCTGATAAGTATTTTATTGTGTAGCTGGAGTTTTCTCCAGTCCTGCCTGGCCCATGGTCAGGACAAATCTCTCTCACCCGCCAGTTCTGCAGCCGCTTAGACCCAACCGAGTAAACACACAGAGACTTATATTGCTTACAAACTGTATGGCCACAGCAGGCTTCTTGTTATCTAGTTCTTATATCTTAAATTAACCCATTTCTCTTTATCTCTATCTTGCCACGTGGCTCGTGGCTTACTGGTACTTTACAACCTGCTCCTTATCGGCAGCTGGCAGCGTCTGCTGACTCAGCCTTCCTGTTCCCAGCATTCTCCTCTCTCTTTTTCCCCGCCTATACTTCCTGCCTGGCTATTGGTCAATCAGCATTTTATTTATACAGAGCGATATCCACAGCATTATTGTCTGATTTTAGTGGCTGTTTGGGGCTTTATTTTCAATATATCAAGTTTGGGTATTTTAAGGTATATCCATGTTGCTACTATTAATCAGATGATAGTGGCATTATTATGTAAAAATAATATCATTACACATAACTCTATGGTACTTTTAAGTCCACAGATTCATTTCCTGTAGTCAAGATTATAAGGCTTAAGTCATTTTCATTTCTAATTTTTATATATACTGTCTTCTACGTTCTATACTAGAAGGGTTAATCCCTGTCACATTGTCATTGCAGTGCACGCTCCTGTGTCATTTATTTACTTTCAACATAGAGCTTGCATGCCATTTGTGTTTGTTTTACAAATTGCTTACACCCATTCTTCCCTTGACGTTTGTGTTATAGCATCATCAAATTATCATATATCATCTTTAATTATTTATAAACATTTCGCCTGTATGTTTGTAATTTAATCCCAGTTGACTTACTCAATTCAAGTATGTACAGTTCTTCAGTATCAGGGAGATTGTTGTAAAAAGAATAATTCTTTAGCATTTTTTACAAAGTCAGTTCTATGGTTTTAAATTCAGTGAGTGTGTGTTTGTGTATGTTATGTGCATTTATAGAGAGGAATGTGAAATAACTTTGCTCTCATCTTCCATTATACTTCCTTCTTTGATAACTCCCTTGTCACCATACTTTTGTTATAAAGCTAAAAACAGAGAGAAATGCAAGGAAGTTATGTTAATTTTACACATCACTTTTAGTGAAATTATGCTATCATCTAAGTATTTAAAAGATAGTCGTGCTTGTTAGAAGCATGGAAAACAAGCTTAAGTGACATGTTGCATTTATATTTCTAACAAAGAAGTAAGAAAAGAGGATAAAAGAAGTGTAATTTTGCCTAATTCAAAATACAAGTATGAAAATAGAAAGAACAAAATTTAATCTCTCTGAATATGATACCTTATTTATTAGAAAATTATTACTGTCATTAGGTAAAACATTCCAAATAATGCAAATTGAACTCTTGGTGTCAAAAATTAATAATAAAAATGCACTGTGAAAACAAAGAACTGAAATTAACACTAGTGATATGCAATTTTAAAAAGTGATAAAGAATTAATAGTTATATTTTGCTTCACTTTGCAGTTTGTGAAAGATATGGAATATTCACTGTATCAGTTTTTAATAAACAAAATAAACTAGGGCTTCCAATTGACAAAATATCCATAGGTAATCTGGAATTAATAATAAATAAATTATTTTTTCCTATTCTGAGTCTAATATTATAATCACTTGGTATTTTCTTTGCCTTCTGTTATTAAGTTGTGAGACACTGAAAAATGTTCAATTTTCTCATTTTATAAGCAAGTATATTGCATTGATGGTTTGCTTAAAATCATATTACAAGTTCTTAGAGGTTATTTTCCCATACATGCATATTAGATAAATGAGATGAAACTTGGAAGACTGAACTCAGAATCGCTTTGTTTATCCATTTCAGGAAGGCATAATGCCTTCCAGCAACTTGATCACAGGTTTTCTTATAGAAATAGTTAACTAATACTGTGTGTATTTCCTTTATAGGTATTTTATGTAATCAAATCAATGTACTAGGTTCAATACTAGTATTGAAATAAGTCTAGATTATTCACTCATTTAGCAATTATTTATTAGGGACTAGCTTTGTTCTCAAATATTATTAATGGACCAGCCTTAATAATATTCTTCCCGGGGGCCCAGAAGAGAAACTATGAATGGCGAGAATTGTTTTCAGGGAAAGATTCTAAGTACACCAAACTCTTTGTCCGTTTACTTTATTCCTCTATGACAAAATTCTATCTATACAGCTTCAGCTCTGTCCTTACATTCAGTTCCTCTCTGTGTCTATTTTTCCTGCCTAAATTTTCTCTCTGCTTTTGACCTCATCTTTGTCCTCTGTTCCTTCATCCTCCATCTATCCTTCCTAGCTCCTTACTCCTGGCTCTCAGAAAACTCTATAAGAGATCTGCCTTACCCTCTACCGAATCTCTGTCTTGCTCTCGTCTCTCTGGCCACATGATTCTGTCTTCCAAGGAATTCTGTTCCACCTTCCACTCCACCTGGATATGCAAAAACTTCCTTTGTTCTCAGTCAATTGCTCTAGAATGCCACTAGGCCTGAAGGCAAGGGATGATCCAGCTATTCTGTTCCCTGCTAGTCCTTCAATGCTTTGTTTGGGGCTGGCCCTAGCTAAAGGGGAAATTAGCAAATGGCAGATACCCAATTCAAATGCTAAAAAGGGAGCAGGGATCTTAGAGGCCTGCCTACGTGACCTTATCCAAATACTGGCCCAAGCAAGATGCTCACATATACGCGTTCTATGGGAATTATGAGCACAGAAATTCATAACAAGGAGCAGCTGAATATTAAAGCTGAATAACACCAAATATTCCATGATAAATATCTTCCCACTTGAAGGACCATTGGTCAGTCAAGGTATAGCTTATTAAATACAGCTGGACTCACTATATCATATTCTTGAGGCTTGCCACACTTTGTACTAAACATTGTGGCATAAGACTGTAGCGTATGTACACAGGCATTTGTCTTTGCTTCTTTTTGCTGTTGTGATAAAGTGCCCTGACTAAATCAACTTAAGGAAGAAAGCTTATTTTGGTTTACAGTTCCAGGAGGGATACATGCTCCTTTTGGGGATATTTCATACTAAACCACAAGTTTTAAACAATTCATTGTGAACACATTTTGATGAGATTAGCTTATTCTTGGGAGTTATTGTATAGGATAGTATGAGATCTTTATGGAAATAGCTACAGAAAGGACATACAGATGTTGATCTATTTCTAGTGTATATGATCCCAACTAATGCACCTATGTGAGCTCATCACATTCTGGAGGCTGGTATGCCCAGAGACCCACAGCTGGTTAACTGGAGAGCCAGGACAAACAGTTGGACAGTCTCATCTTAAGGAGTGTAGGCTCAAGGCCCTCAAAATCACTTAGAATCTGAAGACATGGAAAGCAGACAATTTTCCAATTAGAAAGCAGTCAGATAGGCAGACTTCACTTTATTCTGAAATCTAAGGTTTTGTTCTACTTACTCTACACCTGCCTGGATGGGACACACACACATTTAGGAAGACAATTTGCTTTCAGTCATCCTACTGATTAAAAATTAACTTCCACAGATCATGGATGGTGTGGGTGTTGGAGTGAGCATACTCATAACCCTGGTTCTGGGCCTGGGTAGTTGTCCACCCCATGATCTGTGAAGGGGACTGATCCTGCAGACCCAAAAGTGCAGGATCTCTATGACATAGGGCAACAACAGGATATCCAAGAGGACTCCCAGTGAGGGCCCAGCATCAATAGTGTAGGAGAAACCAGAGACCTTGAACCAGACTTTTCTTTGAAAAGAACACTTGCAAGTAAAAATATATGGACAAAAGGGTTTACTTCATGACTCACTGTGTCGCACTACAGCTTCTATGACAAGATTTTTCCTTTTCTTTCCTCTTAAATTTTATTTTATTTGAGTGTGTGGGGAGGTGTTGCAAGGACAGAGGTCAGATAGAAAGGGACATGGAAATGAATGAGATCAAGATGTATGATGTAAAAGACACAAAGAATAAATTTTAAAAAAGCTAAAGAATATTAATCTCTTGAACAAACTTCCAATACCCTTAAACCTAGAATGGTAAGCCAGTATTGGGTATCTTGTGGCCCAGTATATTTTTTCACACAAAATTAGCCATCAGACCATACTTTTCTCATCATGAGGAAAATGATGAGTTTACAGCCCTGATGCAAAGATGCTGTGTAAAAGCATGAGCTAGACAGAGTTCCATGTAAATGTGTATATAAAGAAATATTATCATTAAGACCCCATATGTCACAACAGTGACTGTTTAATGTCAAAAAATAATAAAGCTATGTAGAAAATCAATCACAAGAGCTCTACACAAAACCAATCAATAAAATTCATAATTTGTTGAATGGCTAAACCTGGTCCGTTTGATTATTATCTTACTCTAATAATTGGTTACTAAGTTACAGTGAAAAGTAGAACAGCATTTGGCAGCAGAGTAATCCACTAATGATTGACACAGGAAATAGCAGTCAAACAGTTAGAACCCTCGGGTCCTTGGGAGGCAAGTGTGAATAAGAAGCAGTATTAAGGAGACTGCATTCTTTTGAGAAAAATCAAAATAAGAGGCCACGGTAGACACAATTTGCTGTAGTGTAACAGATAATTTCTAAACTTTTCTAAGTTGCTGATCTCTGTTTTTTAAAACTAAAAAATCTTAAGAGATTATAAACCGAACCCTCCACTGTGAAATGCGGCTATGAATTCTGTAGTGAGAAAATGTCTTTGACTGGATATTCTAGAAAGTTCCTGAAAAAGTATTTTTATATATGTTTATATTAAGAAACATATTGCCCTCCAATTGTATCAAAAGATCTGCCAAAGCCACGTTGTAAACTAGGTGGCCCAAGGCAAGTTTGTGAGGTGAATGTGCCTTTGGGAACATTTAACCAGCCTGTGTTCTACAGCTTCCCACACCTTCTGGAGATCTGTCCCTTCTGTTCTCTTCTTGATCTACCCCTGCTGCCAGTTCAGGTTGTCATAGGCCTCATTTATCCCTTCCTTATACTAGATAAATACTACCAGCTGTTGCTAGGAACTGCCTGCCTTTAGTAATGACTCATTAGAATTGACAGCGAAAGTCTCTCAGAGATGCCACTTGCTAACTGGTAGACTTTGTACTGATGAATCTATTTGGAGCCATCTTCAGCCAGTGGGAACACTTAAACTGGGGAATTGGATAGTAGCTAAAATCAGCCCATTGTTTAAGTCTTATTACTATTGGCTCACTCAGCCTGAAAATAATTCATTAACAATAAACTTATTGAATTGCTATTTCCTGTTCATCCCTTTGTACAGGTTTAAGTAGATTATCCTGGTTGGCTACACAGCTGACATAAAGAGTAGATGGTCCCTCTAACCTGGAAAGTCTGGTAGATTACCTACAAAACAAACAACAAACTTTTTTCTATGATTTTATGTTAACATTTGTATATATATTTGCAAACATACAGGAATGAATGGTAATGGATGAATGGGGTAGAAGGTTGTACTTTAACTTCCATGTTTCCTACTGTACTAAGGAAAACAAGAAGATGCACAGAGGAGGCTTCAGGGCAAGGGAGGAATATTAAGGGCATGGCACTAGAAAGCAGATTCAGGAGACAGGACTGCAGCTACAGAATTCCTGCTTGAATAGTCAAGCAGGGGTTATTGGTGCTGTCTCCCCCGGGAAAACAGAGGCAAGAAGACAGGGCAAAAGGGGGAAGCAAGGGAGGATGAATTCATACAGATTGGTGAAGTGAGAAACATATTTGTCTTTGTTGGGGAGGTGTCCATGTGATGAATATGTCTTTATTATCAGAGAAATTGGTTGGAGTGTCAGTTTCAAGATTCAGTGAATGCTTGTTTTAAAGAATCTTTCTGCTTTTTTTATTTGGTGTAAGGAAAGAAAAAGTTGAAAAATGGTATGAAGAATATCTCTAAAGTTTTCATACAGATCTGTCTGTTTGTAAGTCTACTTTATTTGCTTGATGGTTTATAGTCTTTCTCTCCCTAAGTAGTTCTCTCTACCTTCACCTTCTATACGCTTGTATTTGTGTTTCTTTGACAGTATTTCAGGTAAATTTTCATGTATCCATAGCCTTTATCCATGAATTCTTCAGTATGACTGTCTCTGCAGGGATACATTTTTATTGACTACAATGCAGTTGTAAAGTGTATGAAACTCACCCTGGTCTATACAATTTTTTTTTTTACAAATTTACAACTCATTTTCAATTTAATTGGACAGTCCAATAATATCCCCTCCAGAAGTTTTACCTCCACCTGGAAAGAATCTAGGTCAAGGGCATTTCACTTGTTTGTCTTGCCTTTCGAGTCTCCTTTAATCTGGAACAAGTCTATGGCTTTCCTCTGTCTTTAATATTGCTTGACAATTTCAAAATATACAGTGGATATATTAACCACACTTAAGTGTAAGTCCCAAGCAAGCACTAGTTGGCCAAAGTAAAATGAAGTCAATGATATTTTGGTAGACTTTTTTTTCTCATATTACTTTGTTTTGGCTTTTAGGGGGTGGGGGTGGGGGGTGCCTGTCTCACTGGTGTTCTGCTTATATTTTAAGTTTTGCAATTTTGTGTTTTTATTCTTGTTGTATGTCTCTTATGATTTTTCTTTATTTCTAAATATTCTTTTTTTTTTATAAGATTCTGATTGTTGTGGATTTTTGTTTGCCTGTTTGTTTTCTAAAGTGAGAGGAAAAAAGGGTTGTGGAGGATCTGGGAGCAGTTGGTGTAGGGGAAAGCGTGATTAGAATGTATTGTATGGGAAATGGTGGTTTTATTTATTTATTTGCAATAAAAATACTCTAAATTTTAAAATGGATACTTATTAATATGTATTGATTTGCTGTTTCTTTTTAAAATATATTATTTTGATAAACTCTTTTAAAATTTCAAATATGCATTCACTTTATTTTGATCTTATTTATCCCCACTCCCACCCCTTTCCAACTTTATGCCCTCTATTTTTTCATATTAAAATGCTGAGTCTAATTTGTAAGGCTGTCCACTGGAGTATGCTTGACCCACATGGGGTCACTCTATGAAAGAAAAGGTACCTCTAATTCCCCCAGTACCAGTCAACTCTCAGTAGCTCCTCCAATGGTTGTGAGAACTTGTGAGACATGCCCCCTTCCATGTTGGAATGGACTGGCTTGATCTTGTACAGGTCTTATGCAGGCAACAGTAGCTCTTATGAGTTCATGGGTGCAGTGTCTTGTCATGTCCAAAATACAGTTTCTCTCTGATCCTCCGTACCCTTCTGACTTTCACAACTTCCTGTTCTCTTTTCTAAAGCAATCCCTAAGCCTTGGGAACAAGGGTCTGGTATGGACATTCATTTATGAGTGAGCCTTCCACAGATACTTATTGTCTGAACTTTAATCAGTTGTGTTTTTCTGTGTTAAATGCCATTCACTGCACAAAGAAATTTCTCAGATGAGGTCTGAGAGCTGTAGCAACCAATGTGTACAGAGACATGAGTATATACGGCAGTTTGATCTATGTGTATTTCCTGACTTACTACGGTGCTTTTATGCATACGGATTGGATATGTTTTAGAAATGCTGCTGAGGATATGTTTTGTTTCAATGTTATAAAGCTATAGCTCTGTATCCACTTGTCTCTCAGTCCTTCCTTGGTGGTACTAGCCTTAACGCTTCTCCTTTTTGTAGTTTCTGAGCTTCAAACCTTTATTTATAACCATTACCAATCTGAAAAAAAAAAAAAAAAACTTCTTGAAGACTACACAGACATCTTGTCAGGAATTTTTGCTGCTTTAGAATCCAGTGTTGGTTCTTCTTCTGTCTGACCAGTAGAATTGAAGTTTTCATACTCCATCAGCTTCTTAACCTTACTCATCATCTTGTTGTTTTCCTTTCCATAGCCTCCTCCTGTATATGCCCATCTATGAATGTACCTATATAGTCATTAGCAGTTAATCAGGTCCTATTTTTCACATAGCTTATACAGTCTTTAAACATGTAAAAGATGCTGATGTTACTGCTGTATTTCATCAGTGGAAACTCTTCAAGCTGTTTTCTTTCCTAACATTTCTCTGCTCCATTTTTGGAACCAATAATTTCTGAAAGCAATAATGGATGTGTTCCCAGTAATGGAGAGTAGAGATCAAAGTCTGGGCGTGAGCTTCCTCAGTGCTGTTGTGGAATTTCTATACTTTGGTACTTCCAGCAGATAGAAGACCTACAAATACCTATATAAATATCTACATACATATTAATATGTTTTATTCATGCAAGCACATAGTTATTTGTATTTTAAAAGCCATCATTTTTTCATCTCTTCTTTCAAAATTAGAGTTCTGGCTCCCAAAATGATTAAAATGTTTACTAATTTGCTCAATGTCATAATATATCAAAAATAATTCCATAATTTTCTTGTCCACATCATGATAGTGGACACATGAAATGGAAGGATTCTAGATGTCTCTGAGTTTCTGTAACTACCCTGTGTTTCTCTATGACCATAAACACTCAGGGTGGCTCTTTTATTGGCCTTTATTTTAGATACAAAACTCATATGAAATGGGATTAGGCTTATTTGATTGCATTTGTCTGCTATATTTTCCTAACAGACTGGTGTATCTTTTGAATATGTAGGATATGAACATGTATCTGTGGGTAAAACTCTCCATAAGTTATGTTCTCAAAAAGGTTGTTCTTTTTTTCTGTTCCATCCCATTCTTGCTACCTCATAAGATACCATTAACCTCAGTTACTTTATGCTTTCAATGTTACTGTTTTGATACTGTTAAGAAGTCAGATAGATAGATGTTGACTTTCTATTCTTTAAAAAAAATTCAATATAGACAAATAGCACTGATGTTCCTTTTGACCTAATTTTTACACTTAATACAGTATCTTCTTTGTGGAATCCTTTCCTTTCCTTTTCTTCCTTCCTTCCTTCCTTCCTTCCTTCCTTCCTTCCTTCCTCCCTCCCTCCCTCCCTCCCTCTCTCTCTCTCTCTCTCTCTCTCTCTTTCTTTCTTTCTTCCCTCTTTCCCTCCCTCCCTTCCTTCCAAATTCACAATATGTAATCTTGCACACACATTTCATGTTTTCATATTTTTGGAGTTAAAGCTTCAGGGTAAGTTCCTAGATATAGCACTGCTGCTCTGAACAGTAAATGCACACATGCTTTAATTAGTCCTTTCAAATCCCTTTTCATAAAGGTTGTGGCATATTTTCCTTCCCACTAGAATCAGTAAAAATATGTTTGTTCACAGCCTATCCAACAGGATTTATTGTCAAGCTTTTGAGTTTTTACCATCTAATAGTTTGTGGATGGACTCTTAGGGCAGGCACCATTAAACTTCTCTTTGTATAAGGAAAGGCCTCTTTCCTAAGTTTAAGACGTTTTTATGCCTTTTTGTGGAATATCTAAAATATCTGAATATTGATATATGAATGCTTTCATTCTTATGCCAGGGAAATGCAAGATGGGAGACAGTGAACTTTTCCTGAATGAGAAGCAGAAATCAAGGTGTCTGCAGTTCTAGGTTTGCTCTGCTCTAGGGAGATTTGTTCATCATCATCTCCTGTTTCTGGTGCTTTCTGATGTTCCTTAGGTCAAGTGTGTGCTCCTGTCTTTATGTCAGTTCTGTCTTACATGTATCTGAATGGTCCCCCACTGACCCTTTTATCCAAAGACACCCGATGGCAATTAAAGCCCCAAGTAAGCTTTGCTTTATGATTTCCAATTAGGGTTATCGCCGTTTCACCATATAAGACATTGTTTCAATTTTCCAGGATTTAAGACTTTTACATACACTCTTGAGCCCACTATAGATAGTGAAACTCAGATGAAATGCAGGGAATGTAAAAGCAACAACAACAACAACAACAACAACAAAAATAGATTTTGCTTCATTGTACATCACATGGTGTTGGTATTCACAAGAAAGGAATGGCAGGAAATGTAGCCGGGTCATCCTTCAGGTTGCCATTCATACCACTGGACAAGGTTATGCAGGCTCTCAGAGCATCAGCAGCACAAGATACAGTAATTGTTTGTGTGTTTTAACTGGCTTTATTATTTTCTTAAAATGTGTGTGAAAAAAAATTACAAATTTACTAATAAAGGATACCTTCTCAGAATGTCTGGATAGTACAGTGAACAATTTTAAAAAGGAAGACAAGGCCACTTAAAAATGTTAAGCTTCTAATGTTGAGCTTAATTTGTAACCTTGGCAACAATAACAAAGCTTCTGAGGGCAAAACTTTCTAGAAAGGTGATGCTAGGATTCCATGTTTGATGGCTCAATGGAAGACACTCAGTGATGATATCATGAAACCCGAGAATGTGTTTGATGTTCCTTGTATTTAATGCTTGGTTTTATTCATTTGATCTTAAACAAAAGTGTACCTTTAAATGCCATTGTAAAGGATATTCCCCTTTGAGCATCGGGTCATGCAGTTGATAAATATCATTGCGTTCTCTACTTTCCTAATCTCTATCCATCAGAAAGTTTTCCCTGGTATTAGATTATTATGAATTAAATGAATGAAGTGTTATTCACAATTGTGGTATGACAGTTTTCCTGGGGAGGCATGAACAAGCTTCTACTCACTCCAAATTGGGAATCAATGACTGTCCAAAGTAACTATATCACCAAAGTCCAACTGGATAAACTATTGACTTTATTGGGATTACTAACAGAATATGGGTGAGTAGTTAATTATTGGATCACGGACAACCCAAGGTAGCTACATTACCTTGAGCAAGAGTAACATACAGCATATGTGGGAACTCTGGAACTCTCTATGTGACCTGAAAGCATCTCCACAAATCAGAGTCTTCTTTTCCTCAGCAATCTCTACTGCTCATACAACACTGGTGAGGAATGGATATTGTGAACATGGTAAGCCTCAGGGACTTCCTGAGATTTGTGAGTTGTTTAGTTCCTGAATCTTAATGGGGCTCACTTTAGAACACTTTGCCTTAAGGGCCCTCCCTCTGCAGTGGAATCTTTTAGTTCAAAGAAAATTCTATACAACTAACATGCAGATATTAATATTACATTTTATAGTGGATCCTACAGTCATTTAGGAGAAACTGATGGATCATAACCTTAGAGTTGCAAGGAAATTTAGAACTGTAACAACTACCCATTTGATTTGCGGCTTGAACGTATTTTTCAATAAATACTCTGCTAAGAGGACATCTAAATTTTGTTGTGATACTTACAGTATCAGTAACTCAATAACTGTGGAAGAACTTACTTAATTTTAATGGTCTTGTATTAAGAAATACAATCTTATGTGAAACATTAAGTTAAATTCCTTATTACATATCTTAAGAACAGATCATTTACCTTTTCTAGTCATTTCTTTTCTAAGCTGACATTCCTAAGTGTTTTCTACAGTTCTTAATGTGACACTGTTTTGAGTCATTGTTTAAGGCCTTGTCTAAACATGTATATACTGCCAGCACTGTGTCTTTACTAACGTTAGCTGCGGCCTGTTGTGGATCCAAGTCAGATGAAAGTGGGAAGAATCTATAGCATCAGAGTGGGTGTGACTTACAAGTTAGGGGCTTTTGGCTGGTATTCTTGTTTTGCAGGATCTGTGAAGTTCCTGTAAGCTTTTGCATGGTTGCTGTATGTTGCTATATGTTTTTCCTAAGCAGATAAGAAATTTATATTATAGAGTGAAAAAAATTGGAAGTATCTTCTGGAAGTGAAGGTTATGAATGTGGCCAAGATTCAAAGACAGCTAGCAAAGGGATATATAGAATGTGAGAAGCCTACAGAATATGTTCATTCAGTTTTCTCTTTCTCATTTCCATTCTATTCATCTCTTCTATATGATTTCTATACTTAATTTTTTCTCTCAAAAAACTAACTTGTGTGACATGTTTGAGTATTAATTTTTGAAGCAACTATTAAGAAGGACCATTTGTACTTGATTCTTATTCCGAAAACCCCAAGAGAGGGTCCACTTATTCCAACTCATCTTAAAGCAAGCTCCTCCCTTATCTAAGCATTTGAGGTGAGGGACAAGGAGCTGTCATTCCATCTCACAACTGTGATCTTATAACTATATATCAGGCCAAGTAGTTCTTAGAGAAAAGATGCTTGAAGGCTTACAGTGGAAAATCTTCGAAATTTCTACAAAGGGAGAAAGAACTTTGAATTTCCAAGGGGTTGAGAAAATAGTTCAGTTCTCTGTAAGAGGTAATTGGTTAGAAATTGAGGATATAAAAGCAACGATTAGGGTTTAAAGACTTACTTTAAGATAGTTAAAAAGTAGGAGCAGGTGCTTAGATTTCCTTTCTTGTCTATACCAGTTTAGAAAGGGATTCAGGGAGTATAAGGATGTAGAAATAATTTGCCCTTCAACTTGTATGAACCCAGCTGGTGAATTGGGTTTAAGAAAGAAACTTAACATGTCTCTTACTGATTCTTAAGGGTAGATTTCTACTTTTGACAATTAGGTCACATTTTTGTTTATGTATTGGCCAATTTCTACTATAGTTTATGTATTTTTTTAATGTTTTGTATCCTACCTCTACTGAACTCCACATTGTTTTGTGCAATTCTTGATATTTATCCTGGTTGAGTGTATGACATGAAAAGCCATAGCATGACTTTGCTGAAAGATGATTCTGTACTCCAATAGAGCAGTTATCCCTTCATCTTTATATCAATTGCAAACAAGATTACATGCAGCAGTTTGTGATGAGGTTTGAAATCATGATATCAAATGGAGTTTATTGACTAGTTGATCATATTGTAGAGTTATACTGATTTACATTGTCAATTAGTATATGAATATGCATATGTCATTTAATTGTACAATGCTTTTGTTCATACACAATTTAATGAGCTATTATCACTTTAATATGGCATAGTATCTGTATTAGTTAGGGTACTCAAGAATAACAGAACTTATAGTATGAATCTCTCTATGTATATAGAAAGGGGGTTTATTATAATGAATGACAATCTGTGGTTCAAATAATCCAACAATGGAAGGAAGGTCAAAGAATCCTGTATTTCTTCAGTCCACGAGGCTGGATGTCTCAGCTGGTCTTCAGTATACACTGGACTCCAGAAGAAGTAGTCTCTAATGTCAGGGAAGGAAAGGATTTGCTAGCAAGGACAAGTACAACAGAAAGGCTTCCAACTTCCGTGTACTTTATATAGACTTCCGGCAGAAGGTGTGGGCCATATCAGAGGTGGGTCTTCCCACAACTAAAGATCTAGATTAAAGTTGTGTTTCTCACTTCAAACATCTGGATTACATGTGGATCTTCCCACCTCATATTAACCAAAGCTCCCTCATGGGCGTGCCCCTCCATTTTGGGGTTTTAGTTAATTCCAGACATAGTCAAGTTGACAACCAATAATAGCCATCACAGTATCTAAAAAGGAGTTAGCCAACTGCTTCAATTTCTGTATAAGCTGATAACATAGAAATTTCCTTTTCTTATGAATGAGGAAGTGCCAGGTGGGATGAATTACTACAGTTCTGGCCCTGGGGTGGTCTGATCTGAAGGACCATTTGAAGTGTGTGGATTTTTCTTTTTCCTGCAATAGAATGAATATGTGAATATGTGAAGCCATAGAAGACACCTTGACTGAGAGGCAATTTCTTCTGTCTGAAGCATCAAATGTATATCAAGTGTCAGGTGGTGCCTTTAAGGTACCAGTCAGCGTGTGCATCAGGCCTGCTGAAAGTCACACCGATTAAAGGAATCATATTGCTTTGATTCTAATGGAGCTCCAATGATTGTAACTTCTGTAACATATGCATGCTATTTCAGCATATGCATCAAACCTACATTCTTTTTATCCTTTTAAATCACAGACCTCATTTTTCTCCTCATGTAACCAATCTTTTTAATCCCAGTACCATACTTCAGCAAGATTGCCTCTTGCCACAAAGGAAAACATGTGGTATACTCTTCTGAGGGTCTAGTCATCCGCTGACCAGAGCAGTATTGTCAGAGACAGACCAAGTTAATAAAACTGGTATTTTCTCCTCAATAAATATAAATAAGTGGAATGATAAAAGTATATATACTTTCTACATAGTTATATTTCTCTCTGGGTGCATCTTCTAAACTGCTGTACTGGCCGTTTCTCTCAAAGTCCAGATATTTGAATTTTATTTTTAAATATGCATGATACTTAGCTTAGTTTATTTTCCTAATGCTATAAGATAATGTCAGAGTTTAGAGAAGTTACAAACAATGGAATTTTATTTGACACATGGTTCTGGAGTTTGTGAAGTACAAGAACATGGCATTTGCATTTAGTAAAGAACTTTACCTTGCAGCTTACCAAAGCCAGATGATAGGCAGGCATATGCAAAATAGAGAGAAAATAAAGGCCACATTTATCTTTTTTTTATCAGGAACCCATTCTGGGATAACAGCTTTAATCCTTTTGTGAGGACAGGTTCACGGCCTGATCATCTCTTAAAGGCGTCACTTCCTAATAGCATTATAATTACAGTTAATTTTCAGTATGTATTTCAGAAAGGACATTGAAACCTAGTACTGCTTCACCCATTGCCAGGAAATTAGATTTTTATATAAGTAGGTCTGTGCTCATTTTTATTATCTTCAAATAGCTAAAACTAATATATACTAAGATTTCTAAAAATGAAATGTATACATTATAAATGAAAGAATATGCTACATCCAAATGGCCTGAATGATTCCTCCACACACATAATCTTAGTCTCCATATTTTTTTTGCTGTTCTCTATTATACAAGAAAGACAAAATACCAATTTGGCTGTTCCTATGATTTCTTCATACAGTCTATTTCCACAAAATCTTTGTACAACCAATATCAGTGTAGGTCATCATTTGGCTGTGTAACAAGCACCTGAAGTCTTCGTATTTTTTAAAAAGAATATTCATCTTATAATTCCATTGGCATGGACTATTGAGATCTCTCTGTTTCAAGATCTCTAAATGACACTACTGAAATATCAGTGATGTCTCTGATGTCATCTGAAGGCTCAAATGGGACTCCACTGTCATTAATGTGATTGTTTGGAAGAATTCACTATTTCATCAAATGCTATTTAATGTCAGTTACTTAGTGTCCATTACATGGAATCTCTTTCCATGTATTTTAAGAATTGCCTCTCTATGAGAAGCCATCACATTAGGAAAACAACAGAATCAGAGGGAGGGAGATAGGGTGAAAACAAGACAGTGTGAGTCTTTAATTGACCTACTTCTTCTAACCAAGGCCTACCTCCTGCTTAATAACCCATTCAGCTATGCATTCTTCAATGGATTAATTCATAAATGAGATAAGCAGCATCATATTTCAATCACCTTTCACCAACTATGAACTAAGATATTAACACACAAGTCTTCAGCCTATTTTATATCAAAAACATAATATTTTGCCTTGGCACCCAGTGGCTCATTTCTTCCTACTAGTGAAAACTGATATTGTATCAGGCTTTCTTTTGGACCACCAACCAGCTCCCAAATCATGACACAGAGACTTACTAGTTATGAATGCTTGGCCTTATCTTATGCTTGTCCTATTAGCACTTATAAATAATTTTAACCTGTTTCTCTTCATCCATGTTTTGCCTTGGGGATTTCTACCTTTCTGTCATTCTGTACGTCTCACTCCATTTCTGTCTGTCTGGTGGCTGCTTGGCTGATTGCCCTGGGTGTCTCCCCCTCTTTCTTCCTTGTTCTTTTCTATTTTTTCTCCTCCTACTTATTCTCTCAGCTTACCAGCCCCTCATATCCCTCTACTGCCTAGCTATTGAGCATTCAGCTTTTTATTAGACCAATCAGGTGCCTTGGGTAGGCAAGGTAAAACAGCAACAGATCTTTACGTAATTAAACAAAGGCAGCATAAATAAATGCAACACATCTTTGCCTAGCTAAGCAAATGCAACATATGCAAATGTAACACACCTTTACAAAGTTAAAGTAATATTCTGTGGCATAAATAAATGTAATACATCTTTACATATAGTCCATCCTCAAGAGTTCTTAAAGTCTTAATACATCTTGCTTTTCTTAAAATACCAATTCCAAAGAGTCATCTGAGCTGAAAGGCAGATTCTTAGCTATGAACTCTGTAAAATTCAAACAAGTAAGTTGTGTACTTTCAGCATAATGTGATACAGGGTGTATTATAAATACTTTTTTGTTGCTGTTATATGACCAATAACAATTTACAAAAGAGTTTATTTCAATTGATGGTTCTAGAGGGATAGAGTTTGTCATGGTGGGGGAAGCCATTGTATGGCAGGAGGAGCAGGAAGCTGGCTAATCACATTTCTTTTACACACAAGAATCAGAGAAATGACAGGATGTGAGGAAAGGCTAAAAACCTTCAAAGCCAAACCCAACAACATACTTCCTCAAGCCAGGGTACTACAAAATAGTGACAATGGTTGAAAATGTGAACCTCTAAGGGGCATTTGTCATTCAAACAACCAGATATAATAAAGCTCATTTCAGGAGTGAGAGACAAGTGTCTAAAATGGAAGGATCAGAATAAAGCAAACCTCAAACCCTGCATGGGCCTTACATGGGCCTTTGAAACCTCAAAGCCCACCCCCAGTGACACACTTCCTCTAACAAGGCGGTATCTCCTAACCCTTCTAAACAGTTCCCCTCCCCATTGACAAAATATTCAAATATGTGAGCCTATGGGGGCCATCCTTGTTCAAACCACCGCAACATGGATGGCATTAACTCAAGAAGTACTTGGGATTGGAGTTTCAGGAGGCCTGGAATGAACATGGTACCCTAGAATGCTTTACGTTCTAAAGTCAGGGCATGGAAAAATGCATATGATTTTTTGTGAGACTATAAAATGAATGACCACTGGTCCAATGCCCAACATAGTCCTCATTTCTATCTGAGTTTCATAAAGATAGTCTTTGTTTCACACTGCCATTAACTGATAACATTTGAATAGCCAGAAATACTCATCAAGCTCTTCTTACAGTATCACAAGCTTTCATTTTCCACTGAATTTATCTCTATTCCATCTTCTAAAGTACTTCTAAAGGCATCTCAGTCAGGTGTTCAGGTTCCTTTACAATAACAGCCCTTTATCATACCAAGTTCCTTTCCCATTTTTTCCCAGTGACGCAACAAAATATGTGTTAGAAACAATGCAAAGAAACAAAGGTTGTTTTGCATCACAGTTTCAGACATTTTAATCCATGCTCACTCTCTCCATTATTTCTGGGCCATGGTGAAGCTTAGAGTGGGCCATATGTGGCCGAGCAGTACTGTTTACTTCTTGGTGGGAGGGAACTAGAGAAAGACACATAAATGAGCCAGAGACAAGATACGTCCTTCAAAGATCTATTGCTTCCACCAGGTTCCACTTTCTATAGTCCACCTAGTTGTTAATCCATCTGACAGTGAACCCATTAATGAGATTAACATCCTTGTGATCAAATCCCTTCTTAAAATTTCTACCAACTTATGGTCAATTTCTCAGTGCACATGGACATTAGAGCTATTTTATGTCTAAATCTTAGCATGAATATCATATGTTTGAGTGATCATGATCCAGCATGAGTTAGATCTTTTGGAGAGAAGATTGCCGTTTGTCTGTGCTATACAGTTCTATAGGGTTCTCAGTAAAAATCAATTTATGAAGATGTGAATACCATTAGCTTCTATTAGGATGTCAATGACTCCAGAATTCACATCATTGCCACGTAGTTTTCTATGCACAGCATACTTTTTAAATTCTCTTGGGTATTTTTGTTAGCACATTACTTTAATGTCTTAGCTTTCAGTTACTTAAAAAAATTTACTCTTAGCTATCTCACTGAAGAAAATCAATTGTGTGCACATATGCTCTCAGAGTAAGTATTCTCCTTCATTTGCATAAATATAAGTATTTCACATTTGAGCATTTTTTATGTCTAAATGCTGGCATTATTGTCATAAGTGGTGCACCAGCAGAGAGATAAGTAATTTACATGTGCTGTGTTCTCATGATGACAGATAGAGTGGGGAATTTAAAATTTGGATCAATATTCAACAGTGCCATACATAGAATACAGATATGATAATGGCTGAGCTGTTTGGGAAAGAGGCATTCTGATTAACTAAGTAGTTTAGTTAAAATAGATCTAAGGGGGTAGCCATAGAACGGAATATTTAGATATCATGTACTTAGCCCTGGGTTCAAAAGAAGAAGCATAATGTTAGAGTCATCCAAAACATATAGTGGATGTCTTCTATTATATCTGTCTTTTTCACATTTTGGCAATATAATTTATAAAAAACGGCTATTGCAGGAGAAAGCTGGCATATGTATTGTTATTAGCATTCTTGTTCAGGCACACTTGTATTTATCCACTCATTCAGGAAGCAGTTGTGGAATCTACATTTTGTGTCTGATGTACTGGCTGTTTGTAGAGATGAATAATACATGGTCCTTGCACTTTAGGAATCCAGTTTATTTAGCGAAAGCAGATGTAAATAAATATTTATAATGTTTTATACAAAATAGTGATAATGGAAGGACATGGATTATTTGGAAGTTATTTGAAACATTTTTAATTCATTAATCAGAAATTATCTTTTAAATCTTTTGGGGGCTGAACTAGACTACATATATGTTTATAAGAAGAAAAGTTATTACTGCCTCTGTAACTTAAAAGACAGGCCATCAAACACCAAGAATTGATAAGGAAATGATTATAGGTTAAATGATAATGTATTTCCTTTTGTAAAAGCAAGTATAGGTGTCTATATCTGTTACCAAGTTCATTTGTTTAGCTATTTTGATCTAGCAAACCCACTTGAACGTTGAACCATTAGCAATAAAAGTGTTTGATCTCATAGGTTTTGCTGTTTGAGAATTGAGATAGTTTATCAGGGAACAGATAACTTAGTGCCTTTCAGGGTAATGGAGTAGAGTTAACTATTGAGGCTACCACATTTCAAGTTTGAGGTGGAGAGGAATTTGGCTCTATTCTCTGTGTGCCTATTGGAAGGCTTTGGAGCTCTATTGTGCCTCCACATGAACAGAAAGCAGCCTTAGCAAATGGCTCTCCTCAAAGCAAGTAAGCAAGAGATGCACAACTAAATGGGTGCCATACTGTTTAATTTCAGAAATGATGGTACCCCAGAATTTCTGAAGCCTGCTCCTTACAAGGGAGACAATACAGGCATTAGCCTACCAACAGTCATCAGTACCAAGAAATAGAATTGTAGGTCTTTCCAAAACTGCCCACTACAGAAAAATTGCATCGATCTTTGTGTTAACAGTTTCTATTGCGACTTGTATTAATGTATCTCTATGATGAAATACAAAGAATAAAGACAGGGAATATGTCTTAGAAGTAATGCCTGAATGGCATATTTCTCCTAAAAAAAAATGTGCAATGTAAGCAAACATTATGGAGAACTTGAATGCGAGCTACCAGTGAAGACTTGACAAGCTTCATGCTCATGGTAGAAGATAAAGGGCTGATTTTTACTCAGAGCTACTAGAACCAGAGAAGGGTGAGCAAGGATACTACAGAGCCTCATATATAATACAGTATCCAGTATTTGTTACTGAGGAAATGTATATAGTACTGAGGAACTGGGCTTTTTGTTGTAAGAGGCAAATTAAAGACATCTATGGGAGGGTATTTGTAGTTATCTTGATACTACAATATTACATTACATAATTGTAATATTTGTGAAACTCCTACTTAATAGAAAGTTCCTCATATAGGCAGTAGTAATAAAGTTGGCCACATAGTACATGTATGTTTGCGGGTTGGTGGATGGATTCCTGAAAAAGCCCATGGTTTAAAATTAATTGTTTAGTATTTATAAAATGCAGTAATATAAAAAAACCACTTTCTAATAAATTTCTGGGGAATATTGTTTTCTTAAAAACGTGTCTTTAAAAATGGTCTAGTGTAACAGTAAGAAATGTTAAGGGCACAGAGGCAAAACATACATTTAAGCTGTTAAACTTAGCCTCTAATCACTAGTAGTTAATCTCTAACTCCTTTGATATGAGAATTCTTGTTATAGAATCTTAGACAGGATCAGGAAAGTTCAATCTTTGCAAGTCTTTGATGTTATAAGCAGTATCTCATATTGTTCTGGCAGTGTTTCATTTAGAGAGTTAGAAGATACTGGGGAGCTATGCCTCGTTTAAAAATGCCTTGGAGGGTTGGCAAGACAGCTCAGCAGGTAAAAGTACTTGTTGTGGCATAAGCTTGATGACCTGAGTTCAATCCCTATAATCCTCCATAGAAGGAGAAAACTGACTCCCAAATCTAGTCTTCTGCCCTCCACATTTGCCATGTGTGCTTTGGTGCACATACAGCACAACAATTATAATAATTACCATAATAATTTTTAAATGCCCTGGATACCCTTCTTGATTATAGTGGTGATTTTTCTCTTGGTTTCTTCACTAACTCTGAATGCTGCAAGTGCATGTAACTTTACATACATGTATAAGTATGCACACAGACACAACACATTTGACTTGATATGTTCACACACATGCACTGAGAGGAATTACAATTCCATGAAACATAACCCCAGAATATCTCAGTATAACATTACTAAGAAGGTGAATTCTAGCCTGTACATCACCTTGCATTTTTCTATGAGTCCAGTCACATCACCTTCAAGTGGATGCCCTGGAGTGCTTCTCAATGTATTTCTAGCATGTGATATTAAAACTTTTGGCAAGTGGTTTAAATATTAATCCAAAATTTAAAATGTTCCCATTTAAATTTTTAATGCTTTCATCATATAACTAGTTTACTTTGTTTTGAGGGCATAAAAATAAGATCACATTTCTTTCTTTAAATTCATATTACCTTATATAGTGCCTCCTTTACAATCAAGAAAATATTATTCTCTGAGCTGTGGGATCCTTGCAATCATAAAATGATTTAGAACTCCTAGAGGTGTGTTCTGGCTAAATGGTGAACCTTTGTGCCTCTGATATGAAAATCAGTAATATGAAAATCTACAAATCCAGTAGGTTTTCCACTGAACTGTTGCTCAGAGGGGAGAGGAAGATGTGAAGGGTATCTCCTGCCCTCTCTAGGATTGCTAGTTGATCCAAACCCAAATATCTCAGTAACAGCTCAATAACTTATTTGTATATATCTTTCAATGCAATTTGCACAGTCCCACAACAATTAGCTGCAGTCATTCACTCTTGCTGAGACTATCCTTTTGATGTTCCCCTATAGCTGTGGCTTTCAATCTTCCTAATGCTGTGACCCTTCAATACAGTTCCCCATGTTGTGGTGACCCCCAACCATAAAATGATTTTCATTGCTACTTCAGAACTGTAATTTTGCTACTGTTATGAACTGTAATGTAAATATCTGATATGCCACCCCCCAAAAGGTCGTGTCCCACTGGTTAAGAGCTGCTGCTCCATTGTGTGAGATGCATCATATCATGGTTCTCAGGAAACAAAGAAAGGATAAGGGGAATGTGAGCATTCTGATGCCTGCCCCTCCACCCCACTTATTCTATCAGGGACCCAGTCCATGGATGAAGCCACTTACTTTGATTAATCTGGTCTGGGAAGGTCCTCACAAACAAACTGAATGATGGTTCTTAATCTCCTAGGTGATTCTAATTCCCAACCAAGTTGGGAATGAAAATTCACTATCCTACTATATTTTTAGACATAATTGACAAATTCTACTTCATAGAATTCCCATTACAATAACTTCATTAGCAAAACTTATTAAATAATCAAATACAAATCAAAGATACTCTTACTTGAGGCACAAAGGGATTGTTTTCATGAAGTCACTTTTTGTCCTAGGAACAGAGTCTGAAGCATTTGGTTTATAAGCATCAATAGATATAGATGCTAGCAGCATGTCCTGTCCTTCAGACCAATGCAGGAACAGATGAGATGGTTACAAACTGGAGTCCTCATGCCTCTGTCTTCGGCAAGTGGTCGTTTATGAGTTGTTTCTAGAGAAGAGGAATCCAATAAAGAAACTAAATCTTTAGTTTAGAACGACAAAGAAAGTCATCACTATAATTTTTTAATTTATGTGCTAAGTTTTCAAAGATAACTATATTTTTTCAAATTAAAAATATGTTTCTTTTGAAAGGAGAAGTAGTTGGATGAAATCAGAGAAGAGTTAGTAGTTTTGAATGTTAAGAACTTCAGCCAAGACAGAGCAAAACGGGTGGCAGAATTTGAAGAAAGCCAATATGATGTAAATAAACAAAGCTAGTGAGGGGCCCTGTGGTTGAAAAGCAGACTTGATAGAAAGGAAACACTTTCAGAACTACCTAGAGACAGGGGAACACACAGAAGTTTGCTAGATGAGGTTAGCATCGCAAAGGAGAAGTGGGAAACAGACAGCTAAGGGAAATCAGACCAAGAAATATCGCGTAAAAGAGAATGAAGAATCCGGAAAGAAGAGAGTGTTTCTACAAGGATGGATGACATTGAGCATCGGTGCCAAATGCTGTTGAGGCAGCAACGGGGAGAGTGACATAGCAACAGAAGCCTGGACATCTTCTGTGTGTCCAGGAATAGTTTGGTCCAGAGGCAACAGTCAAATGAGAATGAAGTAAGCAAAAAAGAAAAGATCAATAATGTTGACATAAAATATAAATAGTTCTCACTAGAGTTTGGTTGGAACAGAAAGCATTTAGTCGTTATTGAGTGATATGACTTGACTAGGTACTAAAAGGAACAATTTTAAAATCTTTTAGTCCATTTGGAATGATATACTAACAGCATACTGAGTGACTAATGGAGCAACTGGACTATTTGCGCGGGGGGGGGG
>CABHPH010128989.1:37605-53888 GCA_902168325.1 Peromyscus nudipes | reverse complement strand
TTTTAAGTTAACGGGAGTGAAGCATAGTGCTCCCCGGCACCTTACCTTCAAAATCGACTTGTCATTCTGTCTCTACCTTATAAGGGGCTGTTTTCACATTATGAGCTGTATTTCTTTTTGAGGGTTATGATAAACTTAGTGAGGCTTCTCTCTACTTTAAATAATCTCAGGACCTGTCGAATAGTTTGTAAAAAGTGGAACCTCCAAAGAGCTTTCGTGTGATTTTATGTATTACTTTTATAAACAATAAACCAGGGGAAGTGAGATGATGGTTCAGTGGGTGAGAGTAATTACCAGCAAACCTCCCACCCTGAGTCTGATCCCCACCCACGTGATGAAGAGAGAACCAACTCCCACAAGTTGTCCTCTGACTTTCACATGCAGGCAGTGGCGTGGGCACTCATCCACACACCAAAAAATAAACAAGCCAATCTCTTTTTAGTTGTAAAGCTAATTTTGCCAATTATTACATTCTCACCACATAACAGTGTTTTGTTATACAGAGAAACCCTGTCTCAAAAAAACAAAAATAATAATAGTGTCTGGCCTCATGCACACACATGTGCATGCACACTCACACACTCAAGTACTTCATAAAAAATACTGGTATTTTCCAGCACAGAATTTATGGCCCAAATAGAATCATCTTAGAATTTTGCATATCTCTTTAGTGCCTGGATTATGGAAGAAGCTGGGTCTCATACCTGCTTCTTCAGTCGGGAACAAAACTTAACACACATCAGGAACCTTCTGGAAAACACTGCATACACAGAATAATCTATCACATGCACTGTAATGGAGGGGAGAGCTGGGGTAGAGCATGTCTATCACATGCACTGTGCCTGCTTGAACAAGTATTCTAATATGGCACCTCTCCTGGCCACTTCACTCTGTTTCACCTCTTATCGAAGGTACTGATGCCCAAAACAGTTATGTTCAAGCCTTGATCAGATCCATACAGGAGCCATTTGTAGTCTACCCTAGAAGGAAGGGGTTAATCCCTCCAGAACTACCTAAAGCCCAAAATAGGCAGACTTCAGTAGATAAACACCCCCTCCCCTTCCTCCCCCCAGGAGATAGTTCTGAGCCCTGTTCCAGCAGCTTCTCTGAAGGTCTGT
This sequence comes from Peromyscus nudipes, assembly GCA_902168325.1. Taxonomy (NCBI): domain Eukaryota; kingdom Metazoa; phylum Chordata; class Mammalia; order Rodentia; family Cricetidae; genus Peromyscus; species Peromyscus nudipes. The sequence continues at coordinate 52,770 of CABHPH010128989.1, read as the reverse complement.
AGAACTGAATCGCTGTTGCCATGGCAACGGTGCTGACTCACCAGGCCTGTTCAGGCTTGTCTTCCAGCTGCTTGGCTCCCTCTTCTACCCACTCCTGCTCCCTGCTGTCGCTTTCCAATGAACCGCCCACACACAAATCTCTGCAATAAGCTGGACCTTCAGCAGAGATGTTTTTGTGAAGATGTGTGTCAGTCGTGGAGCTGAGGTGCACAATTCATTCCCCTGCTACGTGTCAGAATTCAAGAAAGATATCTGAAAGCCAGATGTGATGGAACATGTTTATAATCCCAGCACTGGGGAGTTAGAGGCAGGATTCCCATGTTCAAGGTCATGCTTGGCTGAGTTTGAGGTCAGCCTGGGTTCAATGAAACCCTATCTCTCTCTCTCTCTCTCTCTCTCTCTCTCTCTCACACACACACACACACACACACACACACACACAAAGCTGTTCGCAAGAAACAGCATTTTGCAATAAGCCTAAGTAATAAGTAACATAAAAATACTCCAAATAAAAAATATCAATTATAAGCATATTACAAATGGTTTTTGGTTTGTTTGTTTTTCAAGACAGGGTCTCTGTGTGTAATCCTGGCTGTTCTGGATCTCGCTCTGTAGACCAGGCTGGCCTTGGACTCACAGAGCTCTGCCTGCCTCTGCCTCCAGAGTTCTGGGATTAAACACCAATATCGGGCACAAATGTTAACAAAACCCTTCCAGTGATTAAAAGTCATAGGAAGAATGGAATCAAGAGTCTAGATAGAAGATCGCCCAGCTATAAAGCTAGCAGGGTCTCGTGGCTTGGCATGACCGCGGCTTGTTTTGCTGTATTTTTAAGACTCGTTCTGTGAGGTAGCTCTCGGATCTGATTGGTGCACATGAACAACAGCAGACGTGTCCATAACTACCCATGTGGCCCATGGCCATGGACCTTAACGCCTTATTAACACACAAGTTTCTGAGCACTAGCAATATGGTGGGAATATAGTTAGGGACCAAGAGAGCCAAGGATTCAGAACAGTGGCCACACAAAAATAGTTCTGGAACAAGTGTGTATGTAGACCAAGACTTACACATAAACAACATGGGGAATGTACATCCAATCATTTAATACCTGTCTTGAATTGTATCTGCAAATGTAACAAACTTTGCTCTGTAAATTACAGTGATAGGAGACCTGGTCAGAGCTGGACAACACCAGCCAAAGCCTTATAAAGCCTTACTCGGTGCCTGCCACATGAACCTTGTCATATAGGTGGCCAACGTTGTCCACCTGTGTCAGAAATCTTGTTTATATGGGCCTGCCATAGCGCGCAGCTGTGAGTCGGCCCATATCAGCTGTTACAGCTGTCCTAGGAGGCCCTTCCTCTCCCTGTGACATCGGTCTCCCATGCCAACTCTTCATTGTTCCATGAGTTGGCACGACCTTTAAGAGATTCAGTCACTCACTTATGTGAAGGACATAGACATCTGTCAGGGATGAAATTACAAGGCCCGCCTTATGACTGATACAGCCAGAGTTCCAAACGCTGCCTGAAGTTCAGGCTAAAATCAGGCCATCTTCCTTTAATCTAGACATGAAGCTGGGCCACGCCTGGGGGTGTGGGCCACCACTGTGTGCTGCAGAAGCTGGGAGGGAACAGCTGGTAGTGCAGTCACCCTCTGGGTAAGTGTACCTCTTCCCAAGAGCGCAGAGTGACAGAGACAGTGGCAGGGACAGCTCCCTCAATATGTCCCCAAGAAGGTAGAAGTACGCTCCAAACTGAACAATCAGTCCAACAGAGATTGGCGTGGCAAGCTTGTTGAACAGACTCTGTCTAGTGGAATGATCATAGGATCCAGAGTGTATTTGTAAGATGCTACAATTTGCCACAAGACTGAGCTTCCAAAGGTTCTAGGCAATTTACCCGCATCAGTACAGGGATTTTACTAGGCATACCCTGGTCCTCAGAATCGGAGTGATGAAGTGTAACGGTGTTGCATTTTTTCCAAATCTGACTGTGTTTTGATGCCCCGCTGTGCCCTGTTGGCAAGAATTTCAGAATCATTTGTTGTGGGACATGCCTCCCCCCAGTAGTGGGTTGTGTTTGCTCCTTTTATCTGAGACAGTAAGACAGTTCACGTTTTTCAGTCTGTGGTGTTCATCATCACTGCCATGACTTTGCCATACCCGTGGGGCCCATTTGTCCACCGCTGCCCTTTTCTCTAAGGACACAAGGCTTAGGGCTCATTGCCGGTAGGTGGCCAGCAGAGCACCCTTGGTCAAGGCTCCAGCCTGGGCACTTCACACTCACTCTCTCAGCCTCTGTCCCGCCTCAGTCTCAGGACCCAGGATTGTTGCTGGGGTCTAGGGGCCTCTGGCATCTCCATGTTGCCCTCCACCTCCCTTTGAAATAACCCCCTATTTTAAACTTGGTACACCACAGCCCAAACTAAAGGCCCTCTCTGTTGCAGCAGGGCAGTGGGACCTCATTTTCTTCAGGGAATTTGGAGGGAAGGGAAATAGTGCATGGGACTTACGTGGAGTGCTTGGGCACAGCAGCTCATGCCTGTATCCCAGCTCTTGCAGAGAAGCTGAGGCAAAACTGTTGTAAGTTCAAGGCTGTGTGGGCTACAAAATGAGTTCTAGTTCAGCATGGACTGCAGAGTGAGCCTTCGTCTCAAAACAAAACAAAAAGAGAGAACAGGGCATGCCCTCTCATTTCTGCTCACTGGCATGTGGATTTAATGGTGAATTCGAGATGCCTCCTTGGACTACAGAGTGTCATAAAGAAGCCATGCAAAGACAGAACAACAAGGCAGAGCCCAAAATCTGTCACCTACTTGGATAAGACAGAATTTGCTTCTCTGTTGCTTCAGCGACTGTCCTTTTGGTTTGTCTAATTACAGTCCAAACGAAGCCAAACTAATATAGCTCTCCTCATTATTCCAGACACAAAGCCCACAAACTTCCAGGAAGGCCTGGAATTCTACTCTCAACTTTGAAGTGGCCAAGAAGTATGTAAGAAGACCTTCAAATGCAGGTTCCCAGGTCTAGTAAGTCTGGAAGGTGTTAGAGTTTCCACTTTTAACAAACACCCTGGAGATTTGAGATAGGCTGGGGACCACGTGCTGGGAGTGAGTGGGGTCTTCAGAACCAAAAGCCCGGGTGGACCTGGGCTCCAGGCTTCTGATCTCCTTTCATCTGCACAAGAGGTTGCTCCCTGAGCAGTTCCCATCCAGCTCCCTCAGACACACATACCTGTACTCAGGAGTGCCAACTTTACACAAGTGTTGCTCCGTGCTGAAGAAACCTCAACCCTGGGGATGTGATTCCAAGAAGGGGAGTGGAAAGATACTGTATTTCTTCTTTGGACAATCTGTAGCAATAAAGGAATGAGCAAAACGTCAGGAAATGACTCAGTAATCACCACTTATGCTAATATAGGAAGTAAAGAAATAGTATGCACTTTTAATTTGGAAATTTGAATAATAATGAGGTACAACATGTTTATTCAACTAGCAAATGAACATGCATTAAAATGGCTAAATTCCAAGGAGAGAAGTAAAAAGAGTGTGTAAGTCTGGCTCTCTCAGGCCCAATTTAAAAACCCAGCCCCACTACTTCCCACCAGTGTGACCTTTTGTAGGTTACTCCGCCTCTCTGAGCCTCAAGTTCTTAGTCTGAGAAACAACATTCACCTTACAGTGTTTGGAGAACAAGAAATCCACAAGATGCTGAAAGCCTCTGTTCCCTCACGTGGCTCCTGAGTCAGAATGCTTGCTGTCTGTCCTCGTGGGGGACCCACTGCCTCAACCCTATGCTTCATAGTCACCCCCTCTCACCCGTCTCTTCCAGTTCCCATGGCTGCCCTAACAAGTCCTCTGAAGTTAGCAGCTTGCTCACAGCACCTTCTTGAGCATTCTGGAGACCAAGAGTCCGAGAGCAGTTCTGTAAAGACCAAGGTGTGGTTAAGGATGAGCAAGAGCAGTTCTGTAAAGACCAAGGTGTGGTTAAGGATGAGCGTGTGGCAGAGGCCTTGGGGACCACTCATCCCTTGTGGGGCCACATTTCGTAGCTGTGGCGCCTCAGTGGTCTCTTTGTTGTCTTCACTGCGGCACGTGTCAAATGTCCCTGGCCTTCCTCCTACCAGGGACACCATGATTAGAGTCGGGGTTCCCTGCTGATCCAGGCTGATGTCATTGTCGGGATAGTACTCAATCACATGCTTAAAGCCCCCTTTTCCTGATATGGTAACTGTGATGGTTAGAATTCATTGTCAGCGTGCTAGACTCTCCCATCACCTGGGAGATGGGCCTCCGGCAGAGCTAGTTCATTGAATATCTTGATTGCATTAATTGAGATGAAAAGACCCGTCCTCTATAGATGGTACCGTTTCCTGGCTAGGATCCCAGACCCTGTACATGGAGAGAGGAAGCCAAACAGCAACGTGCATTCATTGCTCTGATTGTGAGTACAACGAGACCAGCTGCTTCAGGCTCCAGCAGCCCTGGCTTCCCCACATTGAACTGTGGCTAATATGAGCCCTTTATCCTGTAAGCTGCTCTTGTCACAGTGTTTTACCACAGCCGCAGGAAAAGGAACTCACGCAGCAACAGTCATAAATCCACCAGTTAAGGTCTGATATCTTCGAGGACTGTTTCAGTCTACTATAATATTGTACTAAAGCACAATTTACAATTCATCTTTTAAAAATAAAGTTGGGGATATACCTCACATGGTACAGTGTTTGTCCATTAATCATGAGGCCCTGGGTTCAATCCACAGTATAAAAAAAAATAAAATAAAAAAATAAAGCTAGGTCAACACAGTCTATATAGCAAGGTTCAGTCCAGCCAGGGCTACATAGTGAGATGCTATCTCAAAATAAACTAATTAACTAAATTAAAGACAGTAATTTGTTTCCTCAAACCTAAGAATGAAGCCAGTGTATTAAAGGTGTCAGAATCTCAACAGCAGAACCATAACACAGAACATCCCACTCCTGGAAGCACCCACTACCATGGCTCAGGGGTGTGGAACAAGAAATAGGGACTGGAAAAAGAGAAAAGAAAGGAAGAAACAGGAAGAGCAAGCGAGGGAAAGAGAAAGAGAGGGGAGGACAGGGTACTAACTTAATACCCCACTTTTGTCTGCCATGTGCTATGTATACGTAAGCACACAGGGTCCTCCATGCACGTGGCTGTCTGTGTGGTTCGCAGGGTCCTCCATGCACGTGGCTTGTCTGCGTGGTTCTCAGAACTGTTAGCAGCTCTTGTCTGTACACTGCAAACAGATAAAACTGTTAAGGATTTTTTTTTTAGGAAGGCCTGGCCTCCTTTGCATCGTAAAATGCCCTGCTCCATCTTCCAGGGCTCGGCCTTCCATCTCTTTAGGACACCTCTCCACCTCCTTTGGCTTACCCTTTCTTCCTTCAGACCTTTGATTTCCTCAGGACAGCTTTTGCTGTCAGACCAGTGCCAGCCTGTGATCATAGCCTTGCCTTCTTTGGGACATCTCTCACAGCTGTTATTTCACATTTGTTATATGCAAGCTGAACTAGGCCGAGGACACTGTCTGACCTCTCATCTTCTCTCCAAGGCCGGTTCCATACCAGCTCTACGGGAGAACTCTGGTAAAAGTCCATGGGGTTGAAGGAGTAGCCCAGGTTGGGGAGAGAAGGAAGAGCATCTTCGGTCCTTCCATCTGGAATGCTGAGCTGCTGAGCCCTGGCTCTGAGGATGGGTAGAGGGATAACAGACATCATTTGCTTGCCTCATCTCTAAAGGTTGACTCCTCAGCTGCTCTTGTACTCCTGTTCACAGAGGTTTAGCTAAGAGTCTGAGAAGAGAAACACACGGCATGTCCGAAATCAGGGGGTGACAGGATGGGTGTGATATCATACCTGCAGAGTGAACCTGGCTCTCTTCCTGTTCCCTGTAGTTGGTTGTTTTTATTTTGTGCTCTTTTGAGGGGCCTGCCACCCAGCTCCCAAATAAATACATGGACACGGAGGCTTATTATTACTTATAAATGCCCGGCCTTAGCTTGGCTTGTTTCTTGCCAGCTTTTCTGAACTTTAAATAATCCCCCCCACACTCCCCACCTACCTTTTGTCTCTGGGATTTTTCCTTTTCTTACTTCTGTATATCTTACTTTCACTCTTACTCCATGGCTGTGTGGCTGGGTGGCTGGCCCCTAGCGCCCTCCTCTCCTTGTTCTCTTGCTCTTTCTTCTTTTCCTCCCAGATTTCTCCTTCTATTTATTCTCTCTGCCAGCCAGGCCCACCTATCCTTTCTCCTGCTTCACTATTAGACATTCAGCTCTTTATTAGACCATCAGGTGTTTTAGACAGGCGCAGTAACACGGCTTCACAGAGTTGAACAAATGCGACCCACCTTTGCATCATTAAGCAAATGTGACATGTCTGAAACTAATATTCCACAACAGCTCCCTATTCTGTACTCCTCCATCATGTCTGCTTGCATGGGCTAACTCATGTCTAGCTTTGCCTCTCTCCTAAGGGTTTAATTCCCATCAGCCCTCCCCTCCAAGTCCAGAAGTTCTGATTTAAATCATCAGAAGTGTTTGTGATGAGTTAAAAAACGCTTGTACATTTGAAGGAGTAAGTTGGTTAAGGACCCAGGTATTTAGAAGTACCCGTGTGGGGAGCCTGCAATAGCCTAGAATTACTAGAAAGTACTTCCCAAGAGACTTTCAAATTTTGTTGACGGCAACATTTTTTTCCTAAACTAGTTTAGTTCCTGAAACTAGTCTCATGGTGACTTCAGAAAAAAATCTCATCATTGTCTCACTTGAAGATTAAATTTGGTGTGTGTGAAAGATAGATGGACTGCTACAGACGAAACGCAATTGGAAATAATGGCCTCGGGCCATGCAGGCACCCAAATTAAAGGACTGTCAGCCTCGCACAGATTCTATCAGTGATGAATCTGGCGTTTCACTCGCCTACTGATCTGATACAATTATGGAAACGTACCCGAGGTGACCTGAGAGACAGACTGCCCGGCCATTTGTCTTGTAAGTGAAATTTCCAGGTTAACAACTCTGACCTTTGCTTTTCCGACACTGCTGAGCAGCCATATGGCAGACAGAGGTGACATTTACTTAACCTTGAGAATATCTACCCTTCCCGGCCAAAACAAGGAGTGTGAGTCAGGACCTGCTGACAGACCGTTCTCCAGTGTTACTGAGTGTGTGATCTAAGCTGATGGTATCACTGCCTTTTTGAACTCCATTTTACAAAAGAAATAACTTCCCTAAGCCATCCTGGACATTGGGCAGGACCACACACCAGGCACAGATGCACAACAGGTTTGAAAGGTGACTTTTAATCTGTTTTATTTTGGATTCTGTCCCCCACGCAAACATTCGTGTGAATGAATGCAGAGAAACAACCAAGTTCACCTGGCCCCCGCTTGCCGCATGGCAGTCTACTTCCATTCACTTAGGTGCTGTCAGCAGTCGAGTCAGGAAGTGGCCCCCAAACCAATCCAGCAGAGCCTCGCTTCCAGACTTCAACCCCCTCCCTCCCCAGCACACCTGTTCCAGGATTAAAGATCTGAAGTAAAGGAAATCAGATCAAATATCCAGCCCTTCAAAGAGAAGGGCTTCATTGAAGTGAAATCCCCAAACTTGCCCTCATTTTCACCTCCTGGGCTCCTCCTTATCAGAGGCTCCTATCACCACAGCCTTAGTGGTGGGAACTGCAGAGGAGGAAATCAGACTCTCTGTATTGGGTTCATTATGACGATGACGTGAGCCAGATAACGATGGTGATTGAAAGATAACAGTGAAATCCGTCAAGGTGTTCTGTGGACAGACTGTGAAAAAAGAAAAACAAAAACAAAAAAGTAGAGCACTTGATTAAAAGTCTAAGATTTGGGCAAAGGTTATTTTATAATGATAGAATTTTAAATATGTATATATAGAGAGAGATAATGAACACAGAATAATATGACTGAATTTCAATGTGATTACATGGTCAAGTGTTAATATCACTTAGTTTTGAAGTGTCATGCAGATATTTAAACTATAGTAAATAACAGAAATACTAAAATCACCCCAAAATAAACACTTTTTAGTGGATGTGTGCATCTGTGTATATGTAGTTAATGAAGTGTTATGTCATATGATAAAAATAACTTTATGTGCCACTACATTATGCGTTGATTTTTGTTTTTTGCTCTTTTGAGGGGCCCAGCTCCCAAATAAATCACACACGGAGGCTTATTCTTAATTATGAATGCCCGGTCTTAGCTTGACTTAGTTTCTTGCCAGCTTTTCTTAACTTAAATTATCCTGCCTATCTTTTGCTGGGTGGCTGGCTGTGTAGCTGGGTGGTTGGCCCCTGGAGTCCTCCTTCTTCTCTGGCCACTTCTTTTTTCCTCCTCCCAGATTTCTCCTCCTATTTATTCTCTCTGCCTGCCAGACCCGCCCATTTCTCTCTCCTGCCTCACTATTGGCCGTTCAGCTCTTTATTAGACCATCAGGTGTTTTAGACAGGCACAGTAACACAGCTTCACAGAGTTAAACAAATGTAACACAAATAAAAGTAACACACCTTAAAATAATATTCTCTAACAATTGTGAGCATTTAACAATACATAGTACTGTTGTCCATGTTGATACAATGTAATTTATTTCCTAAAGTCCTTATTATATCTAAGCTGAGATTTTTTTGTAAATACCATAAAATATTATTATATTAAAATCTGATTATATCCTTAGGAAAGATGTTTAGAAAGATAATATAAATTTTTCAAAAATTCTTAGCTAGGCTGTGGTGGCGCATGCTTTTAATCCCAGCACTTGGGAGGCAGAGGCAGGCAGATCTCTGTGAGTTCGAGGCCAGCCTGGTCTACAGAGCGAGATCCAGGATAGGCACCAAAGCTACACAGAGAAACCCTGTCTCAAAAAAACAAAACAAAACAAAACAAACAAACAAAGAAAAATTCTTACTACCCACTTCCAAATTCCTGGGAAGGTAGCCTCAATTTTGGATTTTTTTTTCCATTATCATCTTTTTACTGTTATTTTTTTTTTGAGATGAGTTCTTGCTATGTTAACCTTGACCCTTGACCTCATGATCCTCCTGCCTCAGCTTCCCAAGTGCTGTGATTATAAGTGTGTGCACCACCTGAAATGTGGTGCATTACAAGCATGTAGCCTCTGTTTTATACTCTTATTAGTAAAATCAAGTATTGCCAATGTATTTACTTATTTATTTAATACATAGTCTATGCTTTAATTGCTCAAGAAAGTCATATTGAGTCTTCTGTGATTATTTTGAGAATCACAAAATAGATTCATGGCAGTTACAAAGTATGGTTTAGATAGCTAAGAAGCCATTACTTCTTAGGAATTTACTTAGACTTAATTGATAAGAAAACTTCTAGTAAATGCTGCTTCTGGCACACCCAGGAGGCAGAAACTACCTTTCAAACTCCAACTCATTTAAAAAACTCTCTTTACACAGACCAGTTCTTTGAGAATGAAAAGGACCATGAAACTGGTTCAAATTCCAGATCAGTCTAAATCTTCTTGTCTGAATGATCCACAGTAGCTTCCCGAAGACTGCGGGCAGTGGTAACAGTGGCCTTGCAGAGAGATTGTAGACGCTGACACACTGTAAAGTCCTCTACAGGGTCCTGTTTAATGCCCCTCCATTGTATTTTCAGAAAGAGAAAACAGAGACCACATCTCCTCAACTAGCCTGATTTCTGCGCCTTTGGAGAGTCGCAGGTAACTGTGGAGACCCGCAGCTCTGCATCACGGCCAAGAGCACTCCTTACCACTTAGTTCACAGCCCATGAACATCGGCTGGTAGAAGGCCAGTCAAAGCCAGTGTTTCTACGACCTCTTAACTCTCAGGGAAATTATTAAGGTCCTTTTTGTCTTTGGTTTTTCCCAACTAGCTGCACAGTTAGTGTCTTTAAGAAGATCCTTTTTTGCCCCCACTGAAATTCCATCTTGACAACATGTTATCTCAGTTGTTAAGTGTCCTGGAAAGAAAAAAAATCCCTTCAAAAGAGTTTGTATGCTCAGCCTCTGCATGGAAGCCACTCTGAAAAACCTGGTTGGGCTTGGGCTCTGGTTGAGATGTCCTACTGTGGTTCTCTTTCTTTCCTTGAGTCTTCTAAGGTCAGGGCAGAGTTGGTTTTGCTTGCTTCAAGAGGGGCAGGACAGAAGCAGGTTACCATCGTAGCCCCATTGTGTTGGTCCCGAGTATGTTTTGTGAGTTTTCTTTTCTTTCGTTGGTACATCAAACCCGAGGTCTTGGCCGTGAGAAATATCCAGGCTTCCATCCAGGCTCCTGGGTGTCATCCGCTGCTGTCCCAGACTGTCCAGCTTCACCGTGCCCTACAGCAGAGGGAGCCTCACAGCACAGACCTTAGGCCCTCTCCACTTACAGCCCTGGTGAACATTGCATCATCATGTGACTGGGCCTCCCCCTGCCTCCTCATCTCCCCAACACTCTCCCTTCTGCTGCTCAGCCTGCTGGCTGCATCTCCATCTCATTCTCCAGATTCTTGTTTGCCTCAGGGCCCTTGCATAGGGCTGTCCACATGCCTGGGAGACTCCTCTGGTCTTTGCCCTGGCTTAGTATTCTGGTCAACAGACATCGCTCTACTGGGGTTCCCCTTGTTCTCCTGTTGTTCATGGCATACATTTCAATGTATAGTTTAGAACATCTCTCCTCACCCTTTGGGGTGTGTGTGTGTGTGTACTATGGGGCATATGTGTGCAGAGGTCAGAAGACACCTTGGTGGAGCTGATGCTCTCCTCCCACCTGTATATGGATTCTGGGGATTGGACTCAAGCCATCAGGACTTCACAGCAAGGACTTTTGGCTGCTGAGCCATTGTGGGAGACCTGCTCCCACTTTTCCCCCCAGGGTACTCTTGAGTAGGGAGAAGTGAGAAATATTTAAATAGAAATATAGAGAGGAGAGAGACAGATAGAAACATAGGATAGCCTTGGGAGGGCCTGGGTCAAAACCCACCAGCCCCTTCTGTCTCTGCTAAAGGGCTTTTAAAGAAATGCCAAGGGGTGGAGCAAATGACCTCCCCCTTGCTAGATCAAAGCATACCGCACAGCACAGCCAAGTGCAGACCCTTCCAAACACCTGGTAACCACTCATGTGATCAGTCCATCTCCTTATGCAGAACTGCTGGGTAAAGCAAGCTCAGATCTCACTAGGAAACCTCTGTGGACCCCAACAAACCATCTTACTGCCTTGAGAGCCTAGAATGGTATCTAGCAGATGGTGGGTGAGTACATCCCCAAAGAATGAGGAGAGCTTAAATGAATAAGCAACCATGAGCAAAGGAGTGTGTGCGGAAAGAGGGACCAGCAGGGTCATTTGGCTCTGTAGGCCACTGTTGGCCAGGTGGCATGGGGCGAGTCATGAAGTATGCGAGCATCACTGAGACTCACAGGTAATCCTCTCTTTACTCAAACCACAGTGGTCAGGAGAGACTAGGCCCAGGCTTTGTCTCAGCACAGCTCAGCAGAGTTCTGGCTCCCTCCTCTATTTGGAGGCCCCTGTACTCTCTGACCAAAGTGCTTCTGAAGGCCCAGAATGGAAATGCCAAGGAGGCCCATGGACACGACCTGAAAAGGTGGGTGTCACTGAGAGACTGAGGAGGCAGTGTTTAAGTGTGCAACATGAACCCTGTGATAGTGAGGCAGGAGCTGAGCATCACAGAGACCAACACACAGGGTGTCGGGGGAGACCAGAAGGACCCTATACTCCTGCAGTGTGGGAGTCCAGCTCCCACTTTTGGAAGGGTTCTTAGGTGGAGGAGAGAGGAATGAGGAAATATCAGAAAGAGAGACCTAGCCGACAAGAAGACAGACAGAGACACAGGATAGCCTTGGGAGGGCCTGGATCAATACCCAACAGCCTTGTCTGTGGCTAGAGTTTTCCTGCCTGGCCCACAGTCAGGACAAATCTCTTTCACCTGCCAGTCCCACAGCCGCTCAGACCCAACCAAGTAAACACTTATATTGCTTACAAACTGTATGGCCGTGGCAGGCTTCTTGCTAACTGTTCTTATATCTTAAATTAATCCATTTCTATAATTCTGTTCCTTGCCACATGGCTCGTGGCTTACTGGCATCTTTACATGCTGCTTGTCCTGGCGGCGTCTGGCAGCGTCTCCTTCCACCTTCCTGCTCTTTTTATTCTCTCTGTTAGTCCCGCCTATACTTCCTGCCTAGCCACTGGCCAATCAGTGTTTTATTAGCAACACATTTGCCATACAGAACATCCCACAGCACTTGTCCTTTATTGAAATTGCTTTTTATAATATGCCAAGGGGAGAGGCAAAAGACCTCCCACTTACAAGATCAAAGCACACCATACAGCCAGGTGTAGACCCTTCCAAACACCTGGTAACCACACCCGTTACCAGATCATCTCCTTACACAACCCTGCTGGGTAAAGCAAGCTCAGATTCTCTGACCCTGAGTAAATTCTCACTAGTTAGCCTCTGTGGGCTCCTACACTGTAGGAGATAAGAGAGTAATGGGGTCATTCCAACAAGTCTGTGGGACTCCCGCTATTTGAGAACCTGACTTTGGGGGAGAGCCGGCTTGGGCTGAGTCTACAATAAAGGTTAGGAACTCTTTGGACAACACCTTATGGCGAGGGCAGGTAAACCATAGCGAAATCAAGAACCATGAGGGTGCTGGGCAGTGGTGGCACATGTCTTCAATCCCAGCAGGCAGATCTCTGAGTTTGAGGCCAGCCTGGTCTACAAAGTGAGTTCCAGGACAGCCAGGGCTACACAGAGAAACTCTGTCTCAAAAAAAAAAAGAGAAGACATAACAATCTGCGAGGAAAAACAAAAGCGGTAGAGATACTGTGTGAGGGGAGCCATGTGTTGTGGTCCATGGCTTAGGTACACCTAAGCCAGATGGTGTGGCAGCCATCTCAGAATTCACTATTAATCAAGGAAAGGCAATACCATGTGTGGTGGCTACAACTGTAATCTTAGCTGTAAGGAGCCTGGGGCAGGAGTTTGACTCCTGCCTCGGCAACGTGGTGACTTCTAAATGAACTTGAATAAAGGATAAGACCTCTTTTCAAAAATAAGATTGTCGCCGGGCGGTGGTGGCGCACGCCTTTAATCCCAGCACTCGGGAGGCAGAGCCAGGCGGATCTTTGTGAGTTCGAGGCCAGCCTGGGCTACCAAGTGAGTTCCAGGAAAGGCGCAAAGCTACACAGAGAAACCCTGTCTCGAAAAACCAAAAAAAAAAAAATAAGATTGTCTGAACTTCAAAGAGCTATATGGGTATGAAATGAGCAAAATGCACAAATCAGCACCCAGCGCACAGAGAAGATTCAAAAAGTATTATATTACTGTGTTGCTGCTGTCATTGGAAAGACCCAAGAACCTTCAGCACAGCCCAGGACAGGAAGGCAACTGGACATCAGAAATGTAAAGGAGTCAGGAACTGTTAACCAACAGAACTCTTAGCGACCACTTTTGTTCTGTGACCACATCTTCTATATTTACATACTTCAGCAGCTTCTCCAGCCCACAGCCAAATGAATCAATCCATCTCCACTCCTCTATACTCCTCTGATAGGCTCAGCCATGTCCCCAGCTCGGTTTTCCTTATGAGCTAAGGGATAGTTCCAAAAGAAGGGAGGACTGAGAGGGCCTGTCTTAGTTAGGGCTTCTATTGCTGTGAAGAGACACCATGACCACAGCAACTCTTATAAATATTTAACTGGGGTAGCTTACATTTTCAGAGGTTTAGTCCATTATTACCATGGTGTGACATGGTAGCATGCAGGCAGACTTGGTGTTGTAGAAGGAGCTGAGAGTTCTACATCTTGACCTCCAGGCAATAGGAAGTGGTCTAAACTAGGCGTAGCTTGAGCATAGGAGACCTCAAAGCCCCGCCCCTACAGTGACACACTTCCTCCAACAAGGCCACACCTACTCCAACAAGACCACACCCACTCCAACAAGGCCACATCTCCTAATAGCGCCACTCCCTATGACCTTAGGGGGGGCCAATTCAAACTACTACAGGGTACCTGCTTCAGATAAGGCCTGCAACGGGACACATGAGACCATGGACAGGGGTTCTTCAGGGCTCCTGTCTGTATGAGAGCTGAGTCAGTTTTGTCTGGACAAGTTGCCAATGTAGAGTTCTACCATGAGTAGGACTGTCATGGCCGATCTCAGGAGACAAAGCCATGTTTGTTTGTTTGTTTGTTTGTTTTACTAATGTGAAACACTGCTTTCTTCTACTAAATAGAATCTATTTGAACTTAAAATCTGAAGAGAGTGTGCTCTGAATAGCCACCAGGTCAAGGGTTGATAGAGAAAAAAATGCATGCCTGTAATTCCAGCATGCAGAAGGCTGAGGCTGGAAGATTATGTTTCAAAGACCGGCTTGAACTTTACAGTAAGTTCCAAACCAGCTTTGGCTGCACAGAAAAATTCTTGTCTCTAAAAAAGTAAGAAAATGAACACAGATAAGACCTCATGCTAATCTCGGGGCTCTTGAATATTTACCAGCTGTTTTCGTGGTTTGACTCTCAAGCCTATGGTGTTGCTAGTAGGTGGTGGAACCTTGAGGAAATAGGGCCTTGTGGAAGGAAGTTAGGTCATTGGGCACACGCCCTTCAAGGGGATTTTGGGTTTCTGGCTCCTCTTGTTTCTTTTTCTCTTTTTCCTATTGAATCCCAGACACCACGAGGCAAACAGCTTGTTCCAGCATGTTCTCTCCAGCAGATGTTCTGTATTATCTCAGCCCCAGAGGCAATGAGGCCAAGCAACTATGGCCTATAACCTCTGAAAATGATGGAGCTGTGGAGATAGTTAAGTCATTAAAGAGCTTGGTACACAAGCATGAAGACCTGAGTTTGATCCTCAGGACCCATGTAAGAAAGCCAAGCATAGTGCCGTGGGCTTGTAATTCCAGTGGGGGAGGCAAAGACCAGTGAATACTTGGGGCTCCTTGGCCAACCAGCCTAGCTGAAGCAGTGAACTTTGTGTTGTGGAATACTACTTTAACTATGTAGAGATGTGTTGTTTTTGTTTATGCTGCATTCATTTAACTATACAAAGATCTGCTACATTTATTTACACTACATTTGTTTAACTATGTAGAGATGTGTTACATTTGTGTATGCTGCATTT
>CABHPH010128989.1:0-37595 GCA_902168325.1 Peromyscus nudipes | reverse complement strand
ATGTAGAGATGTGTTACATTTGTGTATGCTGCATTTGTTTAACTATGGAGAGATGTGTTACATTTGTGTATGCTGCGTTTGTTTAACTATGGAGAGATGTGTTACATTTGTGTGTGCTGCATTTGTTTAACTATATAGAGATGTGTTGCATTTGTGTATGCTGCATTTGTTTAACTATGTAGAGATGTGTTGCATTTGTGTGTGCTGCAATTGTTTAACTATGTAAAGATGTGCTACATTTGTTTTACCTTGCCTGCCTAAGGCACTTGATTGGTCTAATAAAAAGCTGATTGGTCAATAGCTAGGCAGTAGAGGGATAGGTGGAGCTGGTGGGCAGAGAGAACAGTAAATGGAAGAATTTAGGTGTGGAGAGAGAACAAGGGAGAAAGAGAGGGAGATAATAAGGGCTGTTAGGGTCCAGACTCTAATAGTCCTTTCCCAGGATTTCCAGAAGAGACGCTACCAATGGTGAGAAATAATCTGAGGGAGTGAATCTAAGTACCCTGAGCTCTTCAATCCATTCATTTTATTCTTCTGATACAAAATTCTATCTGCAAGCCAGGCAGTGGTGGTGCACACCTTTAATCCCAGCATTCAGGAGGCAGAACCAGGCAGATCTCTGTGAGTTCAAGGCCAGCCTGGTCTATAGAGCGAGATCCAGGAAAGGCACCAAAACTACACTGAGAAACCCTGTCTCGGGGGGGAAAAAATTCTGTCTGCACAGCTTCAGTTCTGCTCTTACCCTCAGCTCCTCCGTCCCTTCCCCCTGTTCTCTCATAGCTCTGAGTTCTTTCCATCTTGTTCTCCTCTTCATCCATCTCCATCTTCATTTCTTCCCTCCTTTCCCCGTCGTCCATCTCCATCTTCATTTCTCCTCTCCTTTCCCCGTCATCCATCTCCATCCACCTACAATCAACAATACTCTGCCCTGCCGCTTTCTGGTCGAGTGGGGTAAGTCTGCCCAGTAGCTAGGAAACCTGCCTCAGAGCTTGAATGCACCTGGTATGAAAAATTCCTTTTGTTCTGAGTTAACTGCTGGAGAGGAAGACCTGGGGTACCACTAAGGTTGTGTGAGAAAGGAGGGTCTGAGTTCAAGTTGCACAAGAATCAACGCCATGTACCTAACATCAGCCTGGACTAGGTGATGTCTCCGTATGGATATTTACCTTAATTTAGGAGACTAGCAGGTGGTCTGAAATGCTTATTCTGTCTGTCACTTATCCTCGGATGTAGCTAAAGGAGATATCTGATTCTAGTGCTAAACAGGAGAAACAAAAGGCTTGGAAGCAGGAAGCCTTGCCTGAGTGGCTGTTATCCAAATATCTTAATTGTATGTGCCCGAAGAATGATCAATCCTCATTGTTTAGAAGTTCTTAGGAAAAAGAATTAACTGGGGAAGCTGTGGCAGCACACATGAAATTCATAGCAGAAAACTGCTGCTATATGAAAAAATCCAAGTAACGCCAATACTCCTTGGGAGTTGACTTCCTCTGGAAAGTCTTTGCCCTTCCAGGTAATAGCTTTTGTCATAATTAGCTGAATTCCTACTTCATATTTCTGTGGCCGGAAGCAGGGAGACACCCAGGGCCAGTCAGTCAGACGTGGAGTAGAACATACAGAATGAAAGAAAGGTAAAAAGCCCCGAGGCAAAATATAGATGAAGAGAAACAGGTTAAATTAAATTATAAGAGCTAGTGGGACATGCATAAGATAAGGCCGAGCATTCATAACTCATATTAAGTCTCCATGTCATGATTTAGGGGCTGGAGGTCTAAGAAGGCCTGCTACAGTACTCAGTTAATATTGGTTGTTGGTAGAGTAGCCATGCAACCACACGGAGTTGTGTTCAAACCCTAGAACACATGTTAAAAACAAAACCATGAGGGAAATTGCACACTCAAAATCCCTGTGCTGGGGAGACAGAGGATACAGACACTCACTTGTTGGCCGGCCTAACCTAACTGATGCACTCCAGGAGGTGAGACCCTGTCTCAAAAAACCAAGGAGGAAGAAAACTTTGGAAGTTGACCATTGGCCTGAACATGTTTGTGCACACATGTACATGTGCACACACAAGAATGCATGCACAAATGTACACAAATAAGTAAAACCTTTGAAACTGTAAGCAAAGCAAACTGTTTCTTCTTAGAGCAGGTATTTAGTTGGTCAAACAGAAGGCTGGCTTCCACAGTCCCAAATGCTGTCTCTCCGTCACATTTTAAACAATGTGACGAGGCGACAAAGGCTATTGACAGCTTTTCCAGTGACGTGCTTAGCAAAGATCCAGTCATACTAAACAAAACAGCTATGGGATGAGCTCTGTGGCTTCCAGTGTGCAGAAAAATAAGTGTCCTGGTGTCCGGGTCAACTTTGTTACGAGCTGGTGAGAGAGTGGGAAGAAAGCGGGATGTTTCGTCACTTCATTTAAAGAAGGTAAAAAGCCACTTTCCTCTCTCGGGATTTGGTGATAAGAATGCATGTGGAGGATCTAGCCAGTGTAAGAGCCCAAGGCTTTTTTTTTTTTTTTTGGCAAGGCTAGTGAAGAGGCACACACAGAGACACACAGAGATCCCGTTGACAATCCTCTTGCTGAATGTTAGCCACTCTTGGCCGGGGTAACCTCGTGTTTAGAAATAACAGGATTGCAAAACTCCAGCACACTTCTAGTCATCTAGAGAAATAGTCCAAACATCCATAGGCAAGCAATACAATGGACTGTTACTTGGCCAGACCCAGGAACAAAGCACCAATGCATGCTACAACTTGTGTGACTCTTCAAAACATTGTGTATAAAAATCTCATTCACCAAGAGCTGCATAGTATCTAATTACATTCATATGAAAGAGTCAAAAATAGAGTTAGGGAGATGGCTCCAAGGACAAAACTTGCTGCATAAGGATGAAGACCTGAGATTCCATCCCCAAAACACACACAATGCCAAGTAGACATGTGGGCCCACCTGTAATCCCAACACTGAGGTGTGGGCCCACCTGTAATCCCAACACTGAGGAGGCAGATACAGAGGGGTCCGTGAGGTTCACTGGCAAGCTAGCTTAGCTGAATTGGAAGGTCTAGTTTCAGTGAGAGACCCTGTCTCAAAACCTAAGGTGGAGAGAGAGAGAGAGAGACCTGCTGTCAACTTCTGACCCCCACATACTTGTGCATGCACATGCATACAGAGAGAGAGAGAATATACAAAGATGAAGTCTGTTTATTAATTTTAAAGTTATTCCTGTTAATTAATTTTTAAAAAGATGTATAGTTGTGACCAGAGTGGGGTAATAGAAGATTGGGAGATTGATAGCTAAAAGACATGGCAATTGTTTGGGGCAAAGTTTCTATAATTGTTTGTGGTAATAGTTACATGAATCTGTGAATACAGAATCATTAAATTGTGTACTTCAGATAAGTTCTAAAGTCTATGGATCCTATCTCAATATAACTGCTTAAAATGAATGAATAAATGGGGCTGGGGAGGTGGCTAAGGGTAAAGGCACTAGCCACACAAGCCTGATGAGTCCAGTTTGTAAGGAAACAGATGCGATGGCACACATCTTCAGCCCTCACTCCTACCGTGAGGTGGGAGATGGAGACAGAGGAGTCACCCAGTGGTGGGAGCAGCTAGATTGTCGTGTGCAGCCCCACAGCAGGAACAAGACAGACCCGACCTCAGCAAGGCTGGAGACTGGAACTGCCTCCCAAGAGTGTGGTCTTCAGAGGCACGCTGACACACGCACTGGGTCATGTATGCACCAACGGTCACACACACACACACACACACACACACACACGGCCAGATTCTAGAAGCCCATCTAGCAAGTGAAAATGTTACAGCAACTTTTAAAACCAAACAAAACAGAAAGAAGCATCTGGTACATTCTCTTCTTAATATTCATTTTTAATTTTTAATAATGTACATGGAAACTGTCTGTGGGTGGATATGTGCTGCAAGCCGCAAAAAGATACAAAGTAGGATTTCAGCTGATTATGACAAAGCTAATACCTAGAAGAAGCCAAGGGCCTTCTGGAGGTCAAACTGAGGCTCAAGGAGCCACGGTGGTATTTGGCTTTTGATTATCAGCAGTTTCCTGCTAAGAGTTTCTTGTGTGCTATTGTAGATTTTCTATCATTTTTGGGCACCATTTCCCCTCTACTAAAGGAATATTTAGATAACTTTGTGCGCTGACAGCTATGCACGGCCAGAACCCCAGTTCAAGCCTCCCTGTAATTATCATCATTAGCAGCATCCGGCCAGGTCCATCCCCAGACGGAGGAAAGTACCTTATCAGAGATACCTCTGTACTCTCTAGAACAGACTTAAGTGTCCAGACTACCTGTTTGAGAAGGCCTGGCGGATGTGCCAATTAAGCTTAACTTCCTCCTTTCCCAAATCTTACCTCTAGTTCCAGACCTCCCTTTAACTATCACCAGAGGCATCTAGCTGTACACAGGTTGCCTAGCGACCGAGCACACTTTCCCCAAACCTGCAGAAAAATGGCAGATAGCTTGGACAGATAGGAGCCACAGGAAAAAAGAAGACAGTTTCATTTTCTCCCATTGACCTAGCAATTTACAGATTCTTAACATTTTCTACCAATCACGTTTAAGACTATAGTGGAGCACATAAGATCCCTCTTCTTAGATATTACCCGAATTAGTCTTTAGTTAATTCATTTCCCCATTGGTCACTTCCCTTTGGGGTTGCAAATGATAATTAACAATTACTGCCCCTCTATGTGATTCTTATCACCTCTCCGTTTGACCCTGGAAGCTTGGCTTTGCACTGCAAGGGAATACTGCTTGCAAGTGTATATATACCGGGACTTCCAGGGCACTGGGAGACGGAGAAGAGAAAAGAGAATGGAAGAACTAGATGGGTAAGAACTTGAGAGGAACAACTGAGATGGGGAAGAACTAGGTTGAAGGGCTAGAAGAGAGTACTAGAGGAACAAGATGGAAGATGAGGAAGAGCCAGTTGGGGAAGAACAAGATGAGGAAGAACAAGATGAGAGAGAAGGAGATGAGAGAGAAGATGATATGGGAAAGAATAAGATGGATGAGAACCTAGAAGGGGCAGAACTAGATGAAGGAATTAAGATAGAACCTAGAGGGGACAACAGATAAGTGTAGAGAGAAATCAGGCAAGAAAGGAACTAAAAATGAGAGCAGAGTATAAGCGTGTAGAGAGAGAACTGACGGAATAATAAAGTGTATGGACTAAGGAATTTTGTGTACGTAGATTCATTTCTTTTCTTTAAAGATTAATTATCAGCTGGTTGTAGATTCTTCCTGGACCCTGGGAGGGGACTATCGAGGGCCTGGACCCCCGAAGTACCCGATAGGTATGTGGATGTGAGTACAGGTACTTGAGACCAGAGGTCTAGATTCCCTGGAGCTGGACTTACAGGCAGTCGTGAGCCACCTGATGTGGATGCTGGCAATCAGCTCCGGTCCTCCTAACCACTGAGTCACCCCTCCAGCCCCTGTTAAAAGCTACAGTTACAGTGCTCTATTTGAACACTAGGGCACGGGGTGCACGGGGGGGGGGGGGGGTGTCATGCTTAGCACTTAATACAAAGACAATGAATGGGCGCCTCAAGAGGCTCTGTAGACTAGAAATGCCCTGGAGACTTGGAGAAGATAAGGGAGCTGCCCAAGGTTCAGACTAAAAGGTGGGAGCACTGAAAAACAAAAACAGAAACTCAGGGCTCTCTGTGGCCTGGCTGTTAGGGGGTAAAGGCCTCGGAGGTCTCAGAACACGTCCCCTGGGGAGGCAGCAAGTTAGAGGGACCCTTGTTAAAGTCTTTCCTAAATGTGTGTACCCAGTCCAGTGACCGTGAAGGGAAGAGATGAGGAAGATTCCTGCAAAGTTCGGCCGTTGGAGACAGATGTCTGAGCAACCTGTGTCCTGAAAACATCCTGAAGGAAGCATTGTGGGTAGAACCAGATGCCCAGGCTTAGGTCCGGACACCAAGGTCACAGATCACAGATGTACTAAACACAAGGTAGTTTATGAACAGACAGCCACCCAAGAAGAACTGGCTATAGTCAAGAGCTTTGGCCCTGGTGAGATCACAAGCCTCCAAGTTATAAAACTGTAGAGAATTGTCACCCAGGAATTAAAGGCAGCCAGGTTCATGTGCCAATCATTATCTTGAACTGTTTATTTTTATTTATTGTTATTTTAAAAATAACTAGTTTTAGAGCTGGGCATAGAGGTACATGCCTTTAATCTGAGCACTTGGAGGCAGAGGAAGGTGGATCTCTATGAGTTTGAGACCAGCTTGGTTTGTACAGTGAATTCCAGGACTGCCTAAACTATATAGTGAGACCCTGTCTTGAAACAACAACAATAACAATAATAATAAAAAAATTTTTATGTGTATAAATGTTTGGCCCTGTTATATAAGTTTCCTTGGAGACTGAAATATTCCATCCTGCAGGGACGTTCTTTAAGCAGGAAGCTAAACAACTCAAAATAGCTTCAGGAAGTCCCTGAAACTGAGCAGATTCACTGTGCCCCTTGGTGCCAGGGTAAACAGTAAAGCAGCAAAGAGGTCTCTCAGACAAGCCAAGCTGCCTGGAAGAAGCAGAGACTAGCCGAGCTGCCCAGAAGAGGTTCAAGTCCAGAGTCACTGAGTCAGTCTCCAACCTGTTGAGCTCCCTGCAGGCTGTGCAATGTACTTCCGGTTCCCAGCTTTGTGAGTAGTCACCTATGCCGGGGTGAGCTCTGGTGATGCAGCTATCTCTGAGTGATTTCTGCTCCTGTAAGTGACTCCTCACCCATATTCCTGTAAGTAACCCCAATAAAACTCATTGGTTCACCAAGTTGGACTTCTGTGGTATCCATACCTTGGTCTGTCATAGGGTCTCTATCTTGGGTGAGTAGAGGTGTATTTTGTGTCTCCCAAGAAAAGTTTTATATATATATAAACACAAGTGTACCCTCCATTTCTGGATGGTAGTTCCTTCCAGATATAGTCAAGTTGACAACCAAGAATAGCCATTGCAGGTGACCGTGGAGGACAGAAGAGGGTGTCACATCCCTAGGAACTGAAATAAGACTCGATGTGGTTGCTAGGAACTGAACTCAAGTCCTCTGCAAGAACAGCAAGTGCTTTTAACCACTGAGCCATTGCTCCAGCCCCATTGGACTGTTTTTTCCAGCCAAAGCACAAATTAATTTGTAGCAGGCTGAGAGGATGATTCAGTTTGTGATGTATTTGCCTCGCAAGCAGGAGGACCTCAAGTGGATCCCAGAATTTTAAAAAGCCAGATGTGGAGGCACATGCATGTAAGGCCAGATGTGGAGGCAAGTGCATGCAGTTCTAGCCCTGGGGAAGCAGACAGAGACCGGTAGATTCCTGGGGCTCACTGGTCAGTCTAGCTGAGTTCAGTGAGCTCCAGGTTCACTGACAGTTTCTGTCTCAAAAAAACAAAAACCCATTTTATACAAGTGTGAAATTGTCAAGTAATAATAAAAGATAGTCTTAAAGCAACAATAACAACAGCTCCAAGGAGAATGACTCCTGAGGAACACCTGAGGTTAATGTATGCATTCCACATGCTGTGTATACACACATGTGCATGTGCACACACATGAACAAACTCTTAAATAAATGAATAAACAGATTTCTAGATCTCAAGAAGAAATGAAACATGTTCTTTCTTTCGGGTCCAAGCCATGTTCATCAGACTCCAACATGGAAGCCTCAGGGAAGGCTGGGAAGCTCACAGGCGCATTTCCCGAGGAACCCTACAGGATGGGGTCTTCTGAAGCAGCCGTGTTTGTGAGACACCACAGCCCAGTAACTTTGTGACTGATATGCAATTGTTCTGCCTATGACGGTGTTTGCTAAAGTCACTTCTGAAGGATGAACGTCTGTTTACATCAGGAAATTTCTGCGTTTAGGTTTGTTTACAGTGAAACCACTTCAAGTGGCTTTGGGGATGTTAGCAAAAAAAGGATGATTTCTACCACAACTAACCATACTGACGGGCAGTCGGGGGACATTTCCACATATGTGCACAACAGATACTCACGACAACCCAAACATCCACCAACAGATGGAGAAGCGGTGCGATGTTCCTTCTGTAGATTATCACGGAGATGGGCACTTACAGACATTGTGTCAAGTGAAGGAGTCCAGATACAAATGAGTAAACATGACTGATGTTTATATGTAATTAAAATGGGGCAAATTAAGAGGAGTAGCTATTTGTGGTGAAGAGACCAAAAGAGGCTGCAGGCTGGTGCCGGTTTTGGAAGGTGCGTTATATTTGAAAGTTATCAGACAGTTCTGAATACTTCACCTTTCCACATCTGCCTTTGTTGATGAAAAGCATACTTTAAGATAAACACTTTAAAATCGTTTAATGATGTGTATAGTGCCTAGGTATTTAAGGAAGCAGCATATTAAAAAACCAAACCAAACCCTACATGAAAATGATTGAATTTGCAGGCGTAGGCTGCGTCCAGACAGAGCCTAAGTGACAGCGGAGACTCTTGTCATTTCGCATTGTTGATGCAAGAAACCCTCGGTCTCATGCCTAACTTAAATTTGTGTATTGGCCCTACCATGATGTTTAACAATCTGAAGTAACCTAAGACATATTCTTTGGACACGGGACACAAAGACCTACCCTCAAGATGACCTGAACTGGGCCACTGCTCGTCTCTTCATGTTCTGTTTTGGAATTGAACTCATTAGCCTTAAAGTACACCCGAGACCTTTTTTCCTCTCTGTGATGGACGGCTCAGAGGTCACTGCAAATCTTTGGAAGACAGCACCTTGATGAATAAACCCCAGAGCCAAAACTAGGAAATGCTCGGTTTAGTACTTTTCCCTTAGAGCTACTTTTATTTATTTATTTATTCATTTATTCATTTATTTATTTATTTATTCATTTATTCATTTATTCATTTTTTGGTTTTTCGAGACAGGGTTTCTCTGTGTAGCTTTGCGCCTTTCCTGGAGCTCATTTGGTAGCCCAGGCCGGCCTCGAACTCACAGAGATCTGCCTGCCTCTGCCTCCCGAGTGCTGGGATTAAAGGCGTGCGCCACCAACGCCCGGCTAGAGCTACTTTTAAACACTTAAATTCTGTCATGGCCAGGAAAAGAAAGAGAGAGAGAGACAGAGACAGACAGACAGAGAGACAGAGAGACAATGAGACAGAGAGACAATGAGACAGAGAGAGACAGAGGCAGAGACAGAGAGAGAGAAAGAAAGAAAAAGAAATCTGTAGTAAATAGCTCAGTGTCTGAAGAGAAATGTTTAAATAGAAGAGTCTAGGCTGTTTTAAATATTTCAGACTGTAACTTATAGATTATATATCTGGCTGTTGGTTCATATAATACAAATGCCTTAGTTAATTTGTACAGCAGTCACCGTAGTCCAGTTTTAGGACGTGTCCACTGTCCCGTAGTGTCCTTGTGCTGTTTGTGATGGGTTGTGTGCCAGCAGCAGCACTAAGCAGGCACTCTTCCGTTCTATATTATAAACGGCCCGCCTTGTCTTCCTCCCTCTCTGCCTGAAAACAATATATATGTAAAGAGTCATTCTGCACAGCCTCCAGAGGTTCTCCCAGCGTGCTTTCAGCATCCGTTCATGAATCACTCCCCAGTCTATTTTTTCCCAGAATAATATCTCTTGAATAAATGTCCAATAGTCCATCCTCATCCTTGGAGGACACAAGTCCTCTGCGAAAGCACCGCTGTGCCTCAGCATCTGATGTCCTGATGGCTGCTGAGTGACTAACAGCGTAGACAGTGGGATATAATGGGCAAAGAGACAGTTTCCACCACAGTAGGACAGAACGAGGGCTCCTCATGACATTCGGGACAGCACTAAATTTAAAACCTACA
The DNA here is from genome assembly GCA_902168325.1 of Peromyscus nudipes. Lineage (NCBI taxonomy): Eukaryota > Metazoa > Chordata > Mammalia > Rodentia > Cricetidae > Peromyscus > Peromyscus nudipes. The sequence continues at coordinate 27,729 of CABHPH010128989.1, read as the reverse complement.
AGTTGTTTCCGGAATTGCCCATTTACTTTTTTTTTTTTTTTTTTTTTTTTTAAGATTTACTTATTTATTTATTGTGTTCTGCCTGCATGTCAGCCTGCAGGTCAGAAGAGGGCACCGGATCTCATTACGGATGGTTGTGAACCACCTTATGGTTGCTGGAAATTGAACTCCGGACCTCTGGAAGAGCAGCCAGTGCTCTTAACTGCTGAGCCATCTCTCCAGCCCCTCCATTTACTATCTTTAAGATAACCAAAACCATGGAAAGCAAAACCACGAATGGGAAGCGTTTGGACTTCGATGCCATATTTCACTTAGCCGTTTACCAGTTGATGTATATTTGAACTGTTTCTGGTTTGGGACTATGATAGACAGAGCTATTTAAGTCATTCATGTGAATGTCTTTCTGTATACAAATGTCTCCATTTCTCTTGGGGAGATTCCTAGGGATAAAATGGTTAGGCTGTATGATAAACTGTATTTAGCTTTTTAACAAGACTGCCAAACTATGTCCCAAGATGATTGTACCATTTTATATTTTCATCAAAGTATGTGGTTCTAAATTTTCCACATCCTCCAAACGTTGATTTTTCTTACCCTTTAAATCACAGATGCAGTTACCCCTCTCTGCATATCCGCACAGGAGATCTGAGGTCAGTTCAAAGTAGAGACATCTGCACTTCTGTGCTCACTGCCATATACCACAGTAGCCAAGTGACAGGATCAAGTGATGTGTCCATCAGCAGATAGGTGCTGAGGAGACTGTGTGTGTGTGTGTGTGTGTGTGTGTGTGTGTGTGTGTGTGCTGACTGTAGAGTACTATTCAGTCTTTCAAATATGAGGTCAATGGAGCTGGCAAGACGGCTCGGTGGATAAAGTTCTTGCTGCGCAGATGATCTAAACTTGATCCTTGGAACCCATGATAGAAGGAGAGAACCGACTCTTGAAAATTGCTCTTTGACCTTTGCATGCCTGCCTGCCTTGATACACATGCCCCCTACACACACACAAACACACACACACACACACACACACACACACACACACACATGCACGCACGCACACACAAATAATGATAACTAAATTTATCTCTATTTTTAAAAAATGATGATATTGGACATATTTAGGTTGGTGTGGCCAAAGACTCAGCTGCAAATGGAAAGACATTCTTTCATTTTAAAAAATACAAATGGAGGATTTGGATAACACTGCTAAAATGGAAATGCTACAGTTATTAAGACACCAATACTGTATGTAGATTACTGCTCATCTGTAGAGTCTGAAACACCAAATTAATGGAAACAGAAGGCAGAGTGTTGGTTTTAGACAATGGAGGTAGGGAAGGAGGGAGATGATTGCCCAGGGTGCAAAGCCTCAGACAGGGGGAATAAGGGTTTTAATATAGCCCAGTGTGATGGCTGTAGCTATTAAAAGTGCATTGTAGAGGCTGGAGAAATGGCTCAGTGGTTAAGAGCACTGGCCACTCTTCCAGAGCACCTAGAATCTGTTCCCAGCACCTACATGACAGCTCACAGTCATTTATACCTCCAGTTCCAGGAGAGCCAGTGACTTCTTCTGGCCTCTGCAGGCACCAGTCATACGTGTGATGCAGAGACTTACATGTAAGCCAAACACCCACAGACAAATATAAAAACATATTTTTAAAAACAGCAGTAAGAGGGCATTGTACATTTCAAAATTTCTAAAAGAGACAAGTTAAAAATGTTCTTGCTACAAAAATCACAACTACTTGAGTTGATGGCTGTGCTCATTAGCTTATGATTTGGTTACTCTGCATCACGTCCACAAGTCACAGCATCGCCTTGTGCCCCCCCGACACACACATGTAAGACAGTTTGTAAACTTAAAGTGACATTCTTAGCAAGTAAGTAAAGCCATGGCTGCTGTGGTGAGTGCAGCAGGGCGTTACTGTGGGGCCGCGCAGCATCCATGTGAAACATCAGAAACAAATCAAGTTGCCATGACGACAGGGAGATGATGTCATGGAATGTTAAAACAGCATATATTTTAGATTATCGGTAAGTCTGCTCCTAAGGCGGTTACACCATCGTCGACGTTTAACGACCCGTCCCTGATCATGGTTGTCATCACAAGTGAGTGTATGTGCACTGATCCTTCATCAGCAGCTTTGTGAAAATGAGTCATCGTGACTCTCTCCTGCAGCAAGCATCAATGCTTCGGTAGGGCAGGTATCCCTTGGCTAGGTATATCGCAGCTCCGTAGCAAAATAAACATATGACCTCAACCAGTAGAAAAGCTCCCGAGTCTGTTGATTGGGGCCCAAGGTGAACCGGTGAAAAACGCTGGTGAGTGTGGAGCAAAAGACAGGTAAGGGCCGTGGTGGGGACCCATGGTTGGGTGAGCAACTCTTGTGAATCCACTGCCCCAGTTAAGGCAGGGAGGCCCAGAAATGATGAATGGAGCTCACATCACCACAGAGTCAGAGAGGGAGGAAGCCTGAGGCTGCTAGTTTTCCCCTTTACCGTCTGTGTCTGCCGCCTGCAGCCCGTGGGATGATGACGCAGCCCCTCCATCAGGTTAGGCCTGGAGGAGTTTGAATGTCTGCCAAGAAGCCTTTTTTTTTTTTTTCCTTCTTTTTCTTTTTTGAGACACGGTCTTATTCTGTAGCTTTGCCTGGCATGAAACTTGATGTGTAGACAGCCTGGCCTCAAACTCAACAGTGAACCACCTACTTCTTCCTCCAGAGTGCTGGGATTAAAGGACTGTACCACCATGCCCTCCTCCAAGAGGCTTCTTGATGATTTTTTTTTTGAAATGGAGTTTTGTTGAATTTAACCCTTTGGTAGAAAAGACACTACATTTTGTCCACATTACCCACGCTGTGATCCAGCAGTCTTATTGACTGAATATGTTATGATTTGAATCTGAAATGTTTCCATGGGCTCATTTCTGAATGCATGTTCCCCAGGTAGGTAGTAACACTGGTTTTTTGTTTGTTTTGTTTTGGGGTCGGGGCTGTGGAACCTTTAGGACACAGGGTCTATCTGATGGACGTTGGTCACTAGGGACCGTCCTCTGACATTATATCTGCCCGTGACCATGGTTCCTTTTGTGCTCTCTGCTTCCTGTTCTGTTGTGGTGTGAACAGCCTCTGTCACACTCTGTCAATGCTGTTTCTACCCCTGCAGTGGTGGAGTAAAGCCATGAGACAAAATAAGCCTTTCCTCCATATAGTAGTCTTTGTCCGGTGTTCTGTTCATAGCTATATGAAAGTATCTAATACTAGATATAAGCAAAATAAATTAAATCATAGCAAAGAGATACTTGCACACTCATGGTGACTGTGGCATCATGATTCATGATAGCTGAAATATGAAATCAGCCTGGGTGTTTATCCATGGAAGGATGGGTAAATAAAATATGAGGTCAGATTGGAGAGATGCTCAGCGGTTAAGAGCACTGGCTGATCTTCCAGAGGACCCAGGTGTGATTCCCAGCACCCACATGGTGGTTCACAACTATCTGTCGCTCCAATTCCAGCAGATACAATGCCTTCTGTTTTCCAAGGGCACCAGGTGTGAGTGTGGTGTACGGACACATATGTGAGCAACATACCCCTACATGTAAAATTTATTAATTTTTAGAAATTATAGAAAACTATTGCATATTGACACTGTGGCATATCACTCACTCATAAAGATGAATTAAATCCTGTCATTTGTGACACATCAATACATGCAATAGGCCGAGCATGGGCACATGTCCTTTCTCACATATCGAAGCTAGAACAAGTTTGCCTGGGGCCTGCAGATGAAGACACTTGCCACCAGGCCTCACAGCTTGAGTTTGGTCCCCAGGACTCACAGGGCAGAAGGACAGAATGACTCCTGCAAGTTCCTGACCTCCACACCCCACACATGTGCATATGTGTACACATGACTGCCCAGTGTGTATGCCCACGCTCGTGTGTGTGTGTGTGTGTGTGTGTGTGTGTGTGTGTGTTTGTGCATCTGTGTGTGAGTGTGTACATGCATAAATTTATGTAAATGTTGGGAAAGGGGTGGTGGGTAAAGAGAGGCTGGATCAGATTAGTGCATGCGATGGTGTGGTGGTTTGAAAGAAAATGACCCCCAAAGGGAGAGGCACTATTAGGAGATGTGGCCTTGTTGGAAGTGTATCACTGTGGGAGCAGGCTTTTCGGTCTCTTCTTCTCAAGCTTCACTCAGTGTGACTGTCAGTCTACTTCCTGTTGCCTGCAAGATGCAGCACTCTCAGCTCCAGCACCACATCTGCCTGCATGCTGCCATGCTCCCCGTCATGATGATAATGGGCTGAACCTCTGAAACTGTAAGAGAGCCACCACAGTTAAATGTTTTCCTTATAAGAGTTGCTGTGGTCATGGTATCTCTTCACAGCAATAGAAACCCTAACCAAGACAGATGGCAATGCCACACTGAACCCTAATGTACAATTTAGACATGCCAGTAAGTGATAAAATAGTTTTAGTGTGTGGAACTTGGGGCTGGGAAGATGCTTTCGTTCATTCATTCATTCCATCTGTCTGTATGTGGTGGCAAGTGCCTTTACCCACTGAGCCATTGATCTGGCCTTTTCTTGCATTTGTGAAAACATATCATTTCAACAGAACCTTTAGAACAGGAACTAATTCACTCTAAGAACATCTTACACAAGAAGATGATCATCAAACAATCTTTCAAAATATTTATTCCAAGTAAAAATTCATACAAAGTGGTACACACAGGAAGACAGCTAAGATAATCAGAGGGCCTTAGAGCACAGTCCTGGGGTTATCAGAATGATAAAACTCAAAGTAATTTTACATAAGATACTTTAATTAAAAATAGTGTCATTCTATGCAAATGACAAGACCATATTGGCCACCAGGAAAAATTAACCCTTTACAACTTACACACACAGATCTTATCCAGTTCTCAGAAGCATCTATTTTATCCCCTAAAAGGATTGTATCTGCAGCTGGGCGGTGGTGGCGCACGCCTTTAATCTCAGCACTCAGGAGGCAGAGCCGGGCAGATCTCTGTGAGTTCGAGGCCAGCCTGGTCTCCAAAGCAAGTTCCAGGACAGGCTCCAAAGCTACACAGAGAAACCCTGTCTCAAAAAAACAAAACAAAACAAAAAACAACAACAACAACAAAAAAAAAAAAGAACAAGAAGATACATTTTTTTGTTTTGTTTTGTTTTTCGAGACAGGGTTTCTCTGTGTAGCTTTGGAGCCTGTCCTGGAACTTGCTTTAGAGACCAGGCTGGCCTCAAACTCACAGAGATCCGCCTGTTTCTGCCTTGCGAGTGAGGGGATTAAAGGCATGCGCCACCACCGCCTGGCTGTATCTTCTTGTTCTTATTCCAGTGGAAATTATTCAGTGTCTCAATTTTTTGGTTTTTTTCACAAATAAAAATATTTTTTTCATACAGCTACTGAGTAACCAAATGAACCCTTAAAATGGGAGTTAATATCTAATTATTTTTATGAAAGCAAGAATGGCTAGATAATGGGTCTCTGGGCAAGGGAGGGGTGGTGTGCTTATGAAGGAGTAACTTTCAGAGTGAGAGCTGAATGAGCTCTGACCACTTTCTTTCTGGTAATGGCCTATGTTGACACACATCTCTGTCAGGCAACCTTCCCCAAAGGTATGGATCACATACAGAAAGACAAAAGCACACACACACACACACACACACACACACACACACACACACACACACGACCAGGAAAATAAAAAGTGAAGTCCCTGGCCTTTGCAGGTGCTGAGCGGAGTCCCAGCCTCTGAACTCCCAGCAGAGGAAGCAGGACAAGAGGCTGAGTCCTGGCAAGGCTGTCCCCAGGACAGGGGGAGAGACTCACTTCATTCGCTGGAGCGCTCACTGCCTCCTGCACGCAGCTGACCCTTACCCCTGAGCCACCCTTCCTCCGACAGGCTTGTCAGCCCTTCTCTGCCCTTTCCCCCAGGACCACTGCCCTGTCCTTCTGCCTCCCGGCTCTGAAGATGGCTGGGCTGGGCCTCTTCTTCCTCCTCCTCAGAGTCTGACTCAGATTCATCGTTGTAGAAATGAATGGTGGCTTGCACTGGGAAGCTGGCCAGAACTTTTTCCCCAGAACTCTGCAGGTATTCTTGACGCTTTGAAAGGGGTAAGTAAAGTCTAATATTAAAGAAACAAATAAACCATTAGTCAACCTAAAAAAGGACCCAAGCTCCCGACAGAAGCACTCAATACCCCTTTTCTGCCTTCTGTGTACATGGTGCTTTTTAAGTTACCAGAACACAGAACTAGACACCTGCCAAGGGACTAACTAGTAAACCTCACACTAGTCAACCTAGACCCACAGCAAAGACATTAATGTTGACTGGGTTCTAATCTTAAAAGACTCACTCTCGTCAGACGGATGACCTGAGCCCTCCTGGATAGGAAATGTCCTGTTCTCATGCACATACACCGTGGAGGGCAGGAATGAAACCCCCGAGACTCTGGCCTGGAGGAGTAACTGACTGTTCCACGTGAAGAGGAGGAGGAGAGGGTGGGTCCCTCTCACAGAAAGAAAAGAGAGAAGGGAGGGGGAGGGGGAAGAGGGAGAAAAGAGTGAAAGGTGGAGGGAAGAGGCAGAGGGAGGAAGGAGAGAGAGGGAGGGAGGGGAAGGTGAAAAGGGAGGAAGGGGGAGGGAGGAGGGAGAGGGGGAGGGGGAGAAGGGGGAGCGAGAGAGGAAGGAGGAAGAAGAAGAAGAACAGAGGAGGAGGAGAAAGGAGAACATGCAAGGGAGGGAGAACACAGGAGGAGAGAGAAGGGAGAGAAAGAGGAAGGAAAAAGTTCAAATATATAAAAATTGGAGTCTCCAATTTCAAGTTTCAGCAGACTGGAGATTCCAGTTACTATGAAAAGTATTTTAAAATAGCCAATAATTTCTTAGTATTTTTCACTGATTAATTCATTTGCTCCCTCCCTCTCGGCCCCCCCCCCCCCATGGTCTTCTGAGGAAGCAGAGTTTGTCAATTGATTGCTGATTTTAGTTAGTGTCCCCTTTCCTGGTCAGAGGACAGGGAGAGAGAACATGATGGTTAGACTGTGTGTGGCGATGCTTAGCTTCCTAAGGTCCCCGTGGATCCTTGTTTCCCAGCTCCAGGCACCCTTGGCAACACCTGGAGACATTTTTGATTAATACAACTCAGGAGAAGCCCCTGGAGTTTCTGGGCAGGAGCTGGAGAGCTGCCAGGGACCCTGCGCTGCTGGGGTCAGTCCCCACAGCTCAGTCCCACCCAGCTCATGCCCAGTATGGTAGGAGCCCTGCAGCAGACAGAGCATGTGCAAAATGCATCAACCCATCTAAAACAGAAGTACGAGCAAGGTGCAGGCCGGTCCGCGTGAAAGTTAGGTGGTCATGCGGAAGTGTTTGCCCGTGAATTTGAAGGGCAAAGAGGATTTGTCATGTGGCCAGTCCCAGCTTGTAATGAAACATTAAATGCATGAACTCACAAACAGATTCCAGAAATATAACAAAATATCCTTGAAACTCCTTGGTAAGGAAACAAAATAATGCTAGACAATATGTTTAATTCTCCACTTTGTTGAAAACGCTAATGTGTGCCAGTGTCTAGAGATCACATGCTCTTTACCATGAAGTAGTACATTACCTGACAGGGTGCTGGAACCCAAAGGCTCCCTTTGATCCTAGAGTCTGTTGGGTCCCACAAGGCTCACACTGTAAAGACAAACATGTAGAAAGACAGATGTAGTCAAGGATCCACTGACGGTACCATCTTGAAGTTTTAAAGGTACGACTTAAGTAGTCTGTAATGATTGCTAGTAGTACTGACATTAGAGTTTATAAACATTTCAGTGTCTTGCAGGTTCTGCTTCCTAGAATGTTTATCCACGGTGGTCCAGGGTTCAGACCTTAAACCCATGTGTGTGGTATGGTGTATTTGTGTGCATGTGTGTGTGCAAGTATGTTTGCTCGTGTGTGTGTGTGTGTGTGTGTGTGTGTGTGTGTGTGTAGACTAGAGGTCCATGTCAAATATTTTTTGTCCCTCTTCGACAAAGGGGTTTTGTTTGTTTTCTAGACAATGTTTGTGTGGCCCTGGCTGTCCTGGAACTCAGAGATCCTCCTGCCTCTGCCTCCCAAGTGCTAGGATTAAAGGTGTGCACCACCACCGCCTGGCTTTCCAACAATTTTTGAGGCAGTTTCTAATTGGACTTGGAGTTCACCTATTTAGCTAGACTTGTTTGCCAGTAAGCTCCAGGATTCCCGTCTCAGTCCTTGATACACTGCTTGATACCAGGCTTTGTACATGGGTCCTGGGGATTAGAACTCAGGTCCTCATGATTGCACAGCAACCACTTTACCCACTGAGCCATCTCCCCAACTCCCAGGTCCTAGATTTTATATAGGTATATAAACCGTGTGTGTGTGTGTGTGTGTGTGTGTGTGTGTGTGTGTGTGTGTGTGTAAATATATATACATACATGTATATACATGAGACATGAAAGCAGAAGGAAGGGGAGGGGAAGGGAGGACGCTAGTGGGAGGGGGGGATTATAGGGAAGATGAAAGGAAGAGAATGTACATCTTATGTCATTATGAAATCTAGCACTATGTACAATGAGTATATGGCAATAATAATTAATAATGATGATGATAAGCTGGGCGGTGGTGGCGCACGCCTTTAATCCCAGCACTCGGGAGGCTGAGGCAGGTGGATTCTCTGTGAGTTCGAGGCCAGCCTGGTCTACAGAGCAAGTTCCAGGACAGGCTCCAAAGCTACACAGAGAAACCCTGTTTTGAAAAACCAAAACAAACAAACAAAATAATGACGATGATAAAGATGGAAAGGCACAGGGCCTTAGCCATATTGTCATGGATGTCCCTACCTACAAAGCACTTGTGGCCCTCCTCCTTACTTAGAATAGTTAAGTCGTATCATCTCATGCTTTATACCATGCTACTTGCATACGTGAGCACGTGACTGTAGAGTCCTGGGACTTTCCTGGTAAAAGTGAAGCATCGACCTGCTCTCTCTGAAGAAGGGCAGGAGAACAAGACACAGATAAGGGAGCCCAGTGTGAAATGAATGAGTCCAGAGCTCTGCAGTACTAAGTGCTGAGTGTGGGCTTGCTCCTGAAGACTGCAAATAGAGGCAAATGTCTGAGCACTAATGAATATAGTTGGGTTTGACGCTGGAGATCAACTCTTAAGACAGGGGTTCAATAATCCAGTCTCCACAGTCTGTATCTTAAGGATGATGGTGGCCGCTGGGAGCTACACATGGACTAGACTGAAATAAGGGTTGACAGGCACCAATCCAGTAAGAGGATAAAAACAGAAGTGACAGCTGAGGGGAAGAGATAGGGTGACCACAAGCGCTTCAGCAGCATCCCACAAGCCTGTGGCCATTTGCAGGTAAGCAGCCGAGGAGAGAGAAACAGCTCTGAGCACCAGGTGACAAAGGACAGGAGGACCAGAGACAGCAGGGAGCCGAACTTGTCCACGATAACTGCTGGTCAGGGTGAGCAGGAAGCTGAGGGGTTGGTCCTGAGTCATCCCATTCTGCCTAGACTCTGGGCGCCGTACCTGAACCGATTTGGCTTGAAGCAGAGTCGGGCTGCCCTAAGGGCTAGGGTTTCTGATAGCTCTACAGAGGGGGTCATGGTGCTGAAATGGGCTGAGGGAGGCAAGAAAATCCAAGTTCTTTTGGATTCCATACAGTTTAGGGAGAACCAGATTAGGGACAGGACGAAGCCTGCCAGCGAGGAGAAGATTTTGATACGGCTGCTCCCCATGCCATTCCGTCCTGTAAGTGACCTGAGTGCATGAGTGTGCATGTGTGTGTGTGTGTAACAATCTGTGAGCAAACTGGCCTACAAGAGGTTCCTGCGGACATTACAGTGTGTCAGTTCTGTTTCTTCTCCGTGCTAACATTGTGAAGAGTTAAGTTGAGTTGAGTGAGATTCTTTGGAACATGGTCCTTCACACGGATGTGGATTCTTCAGAAGGACAGGGGACAACTTCTGGATTAAAAGCTGTTTGTAATTATAAACAGTCCCTAAACTGAGGCATTCAAACTCAATGCTGCAAACAATGCTGTCCAGCTGAACATGGCCACGGCGGGCAACAGTGCACACACTGTGGTAGATGGCAGAGCACAGGGCTCATCTGACCAGAGAGAGGTTGCTTCCTTCAAGCCTCCTGTCCTGACTGGACTGGGGATGTGTAACACCTGTTCATGATCTGTAGAACCCCACAAACATACGTGCTCTTAACTTTTTGTGCCATGTTTTCTTTTTCCTTTTTGACTTTTTAAGACAGGGTCTCACCGTGTAACCCAGGCTGGCCTGAGTCTTTTCAGAGATCTTCCCACATGTTCGGATTACAAGCATGAGCCACCACACCTGGCTTTCAGAAAGATCTTAATAAAAGATCGGTTCTCATGGAGGGAAATATTGAAACACTCACACTTTGGTAATTAAATGGGACTAGAAAGGTAAACCAGCTAAGCACCGTGTTTAAGGCGTGTGCATCTTCTTAAGCTCAGAACAGGCTGGAGCAGAGACTTTCAGCCGTGGACCTCTGACTGTCAGGCTATGGTGGGAAGCCTGGATAGTAGGACAGGCCTAGGCCCTGGCAGTGTGGACAAGTGGCCAGGAGGGAAATGCATTGAGGCCAAGAAACGTCAAGGCTAGGGGCTGTCATGCAGCGCAGTGATAGAATATATGTTTATCATCAGATATACCAGTCCCCAGGTTCCATCCTCAAAACCAAAAATTTTTTTCTTAAGACTTGGCTTATTGCTTTTTTTTTTTTCCCAGTCCAGGGGAGGATACAGCTCTCTAGGGGCACTAAGTGGGTACAGGTGGCTCCTCTGATCAAAGAACAAGGCCTTGTATCAAATTTATATCTTATAATTTCGATCTGCTTGCTGGGCGTCCCGGGACAGGTTATCAAGCCTCAGTACCTCTTATACTCCCCTATAAAACGGCATGGAGACTAGGGCTGAGGAATTGTCCCGTTTGGCCAAGAGGGGGTGTTATTAGCTAGAAGCTCTGCAGCCCAGTCATAGGTACACTCACCCAGCTCGCTTGGGAGAACCGGATTTACCGATTTACCGAGGCCTGCAGAGAGACAGGCTGTGACCCCAACAAAGAGCAAGTTTTCTTTTACCCGGGAATCTTAGCTCCCAGGCAAAGCCGGAACCTGGAGACAACACAAGACCCAGAGGTGGATCCCAGGTCCCGCCCTGACAAGGGTGTGGGAAGGCGGCCAGTTCTGCAACCCCAACAGAACACCAGGCTTCCCCCACCCACCCAAATCCTGGATGTAGCTGCTTTGTGTGAAGTGCAGTCAACTAGAAAGGGCTGCGCTTTAACATTAGCATCACAAGGGGCTTTCTAGGCAGAACAGAAGCAAAAGCCACCACATAGTACTTATAGATTCACACACAACTGAATGACCCCACAGTCATGTTTTCCCTAGAGGGAAATTTAGTAATTTGTGAACTTCACCTTTGAAATCTGACTTTTAAGAACTTGAGTCTTAACGAATAGAAAGATTTTCTCCCATCATTTAGAAATTTGGAGCAGTAGTGATTAGGGCTAAAATATCACTTATTAGACTGGTATTTTATTTGCTTCATCCTTTGAGCAAATAAATGCTGACTGAATTAAAGCACCCAATATCTAAAGAAAATAACTAATGCAAAAGAATAGCAGAGGGCTACCTTCCCACACCTAACTTTTCTTACACACATCTGTACATTAAACTGTATCCCACGGGCATTAAGTAAATAAAATGCATGGTCCTCCCTCAGGCTACTGCCTTTGTTTTAAAAGTCAATTCATATTTGAAAATACAAGTGTAAGCAAGCCATTGCCTTAATAAGTTCAAAGCAATGAAGTGACAATACAAAGATAGAGAAATAGTTGTGGTAATTAATCTTTGCCCACAAAGCCCTCTGCTTGAGTGTATTTGCACAGACAACAGCCCCGAGAGGGCTTCGAAAGGGCCAGACGCCGGGTGGGGGCTTCTAGCTGCACCTTCTGGGCACTTGAGGTAGACACCTGCCTTCCTTTGCACTGTGGCACCAACAGCCCCACTAATGTGCACTCAGCTTTTCTCTAAGGGGGCTGGGGTTTGCCCTTCCTTCTCCACCAACTGGTTTACAGAAGAAACAACCCCCCCAACACACACACACACACACACACACACACACACACACACACACACACACACACACACCACCTCTGTGTAATTACCATGCAACAGCTAAGTCCGCAGTGGGTTCTTTTCAAGGATGGAGAAGCAATCAGGAGCCCAATGTGCCCATTAGCACCTCTGCTCGCTCAGGCTCGGTATACCTGCTAGACCTCCAGGCACTTCTGGGTTAAAAGACCGATCGAAGTGGAATGGAGGAGACCTTTCCTGTTTTGTTTTGCTTTTTGATCACCATAGACATGGTGCCATTTTCTGGCTCGACTGTTACCTACAACAACCACAGTTTAGCTTACCGGGCTTCCAGTTCTGGTCAGCTCGGCATCTCCAGGAAGCGGCATCCACGGTCTCCACAGAGCTGGAGCGGAACTGGAAACAAGTACCAGGAGAGACTGAACCCCGGGCATCTCTGCTGCCCCTAAAAAAGTTACTATGAGAGTATAGTGTCTGCTTGACCAAGAGGCCCTGTACACACCATGTTCCCTTAAGGCCTGTCTGCCCGCGGGCCAGCCAGTGCCTTACCTGTTCCTGTCTCAGGCTCAAGTCTCTGCCCTCTGCTCCCAAGTACATTCTGAGAAGGTACGCCCCAAATCTAACGCCATTCCTGGGGCACTTCTTAGTCGAGGTATTTTCCTCTCATTGATACTTCAAGATTTCCCGTTGGTTGGTTTCAACTACATCACCTCTGCCACTGAAGGCTCTTGATGCTACAGCGTTCTGTCACACCGAAGGGCATTTGTCTTTCCATCACCAAGCAGGGCCCTCCTCCCTATCTCCCCAGCTAAAGATTTCCCTAAACTTCACAACTTTAAAGATAGCTTGGGTCCCAGGGATGGGCAGACACTGAATTCCATTACAGGGCAAAGAGATAACCACTTTGTGATAGAGTGCGGGATCCTTTGGCAAGTTTTGCACCGGGCCCCCCAGCTTCCCATGTTTCAGATCCTCAATACGCACAAGCGTCGGCCCATTTCCTTGCCAGGTGTCCCTGCACTTCGGACAGGAGTTTTGCGGTAATCGGTCTCAGGCTAAGGAACTCAGTGTCTGGGTACACCTCCACCGGGGGCCGCAAGGACACCCTCACCTTTCGGGCCCACGCGGCAGCGGTGGCCTCCCGGGATCATCCCCGGGACAGTGGCAGAGGCGTCCGCGAGCCTCCGGGGCTCCGGCTGCCGCCTCGGGTCTCATGGTGCTGGCGGCACGCGAGTCCGGCACCCCGACGGTCGGCGCCCAGTCCCGCTCGCCCGCCGAGCGCGCTCACCTACCCGCTCGCACCGCGCCAGGTTTAAAACCAGGGGCGGGGCGGGGAGGGGACTCGGGGAAACTGCGCAGCCCCACCGGGGAGGGGGAGGGCCGGGGACCGCGGGAGGGGTACAGAGGAAGCGGAGGGTGGAGTGGAGAAGACTAGGAAGGCTCAAGGAAGAGAGCCTGCTCCGGACAGCGGGGAGGGGTGTGTGTCCAGAGTGGAGAAGGGACAAAAGAAAACCCGGAGGGGTCACGGGCGGAGCGGGAAGCTCAGGACCGGACAGACCGCAGACACGGCCCTCCAGGAGGGCGGGTGGCGGCTGTGCGCCCCGGAGGTTGTCCCCGCCGCCGAGCAGCTCGTGACTGCCCTCGGGGCTCCAATCCCACCCAGGATGATCCCACCTAGCCTGCCCCTCGGCCCCCTGCGCGCCCCTCCCGTTCCCCCAGTGTCTCCCTTCCCGCCTTGCGAGACGTGGGTGTGGGGCAGAGTCCTCGTGACACCGAGGGTCCAGGACAGCCCCACGAGTGAGGCTGCGACGCCTGGGTACGAGGAAGCCAGGGGAGGGTGTTGGTGCAGCCTCCGCACCCACTGGGGGCCTTAAGATGTGGGAGTCGCCAGCAGAGACCCCTGGGCACCCCCTTTCCCCGTAGCCTGCTCCCCAGTGCCTGTGAGGACTAAGGCTTGCTCTGCAGTACTTAAATTAAGTGATTGTTTTTTAAAAGCCGAAGAAGTCCGGGAATAAAATGTTTCCTGTATGGTTTCTTTAAAATTTGAGGAATATTTAACCCCAACTCAGGCAAACAGGAAAGAGGAGGGATGACAAACTCTGTACACTAGATCAAAACCCTGAGTCCAGTGGAGGACTCTTGGGGATCGCAAAAGATAAGAGAGCGCAGTAAGGTGTCAGGGATTTCTTTTTTTTCAATAACAAAACATCTAGATGTGCTTTTTAAGTTTGATACCGTGCATCTGTTAGCCCAGAAGTTAGACTTCAGTTAAGCACTAAAGGCATCTTTTGAAGAGAGGATGAAAATACATCTAATCATAGTCACTTACACAGCTAATAACATACACTCGTGTTAAACTGGGCGGTGGTGGCGCACACCTTTAATCCCAGCACTCGGGAGGCAGAGGCAGGAGGATCTCTGAGTTTGAGGCCAGCTTGGTCTACAGAGTGAGTTCCAGAACGGCCAGGGCTACACAGAGAAACTCTGTCTTGAAAAAACTAAATAAATACGTAATTCAAACAGGTCTTTGTTTTCTGTCCTCATACTGTGTGTACAACCCAGGGCCTCTGCAGAGTTCTGGACTATGGGAAAATAGATACAAAATTTTTAAATTTTATTTAGATTTATTCATTTTGTTTTGTGTGTGTTTTGCCTGCATTTATGTCTGTGTACCACTCGAAGTTGTGAGCTGCCATGTGGGTGCTGGGAACTGAACCCAGGTCCTCTGGAAGAGCAAGAACTCTTAACCACTGAACCACCTCTCTATCCCCTAGATAAAAGGTTTAAGGCGGGGCGTTAGTGGCGCACGCCTTTAATCCCAGCACTCGGGAGGCAGAGCCAGGCGGGATCTCTGTGAGTTTGAGGCCAGCCTGGGCTACCAAGTGAGTTCCAGGAAAAGGAGCAAAGCTACACAGAGAAACCCTGTCTCGAAAAACCAAAAAAAAAAAAAAAAAAAAAAAAAGATTTAAAAAGACTAGATGTGGTTTCTGAGGGGCTACTAAGGATTAATTTGTTTTTACATTTATTTATTTATCTATATGGGCAAGGCATGCACACGGAGGTCTGAGGACAGCTTGTGGGAGTCCTCTCTGTCCCCCGTGGGGATTCTGGGGTCAAACTCAGGCTGTCAGGTTTGATGGCAAGCATCAGATCCACTGAGTGATTTTGTTGGCCTAGGTAACTAAGGATTTTGAAGGACTTTTAAAATGTCTTCTAAATTTTCAACAATGAATATATTATTTTTTAACTGTGGCAAAACAGAATACAAATTTACCGTTTTAATCATTTTCTAATCTGCACCTATGTAGGTGATGCAAAGCACACTCATCCCGCCTTTCAACACTGTTTCGAAATCTCCAGAACCTTCCATCACCCCTTGCGGAAGCTGTCACTGCTGCATAACTTCAGGTCCGCTCCCCCGCGTCGGTACCGTCACCAGTTCCTGTATCTATACATGCAGCCGCTCTGTTTCTTTGTGAAGCATGTACTCCGGCTGTCCTCCTCACCCCATGCCTGCAAATGAGGCTTCATCCTCATGACTCAGTGGTTAAGAGCCTGTAACTGACCCTCCACAGCTCTTTTCAAATACTCCCATCGGGTGGTTCTCTGCAGGCTCTAACTCCAACTCCAGGGGATCTAATGCCCTCTTCTGCCTCTGTGGGCACCTGTACTTCCTGGCACATACCTGCCCTCTGGACACACGGGCAAGCATAATAGTTTAAAAAGTAGAAGAAACTGGCATTCGGAGAGATTAAATAAGCGATGCCAATCACTGGTTAGAGAACCAGGAATGAACAACACCGAGAATAAATGTCAAGGCTAAGGCTCCACCACGGCGCATGCACACAGTGGCTTGTGCGTTCTTCAATTTTTTGTTGTGGGTTTTTTTTTTTTGTTTTTGGTTTTTTGTTTTTTTTTTTTTTTTTTTTTTTTAGGCAGGGTTTCTCTAGGGTTTCTCTGTGTTGCTTTTCTCTTTGCGCCTTTCCTGGAACTCGCTTTGTAGACCAGGCTGGCCTCGAACTCACAGAGATCCGCCTGCCTCTGCCTCCCGAGTGCTGGGATATAATGACATCATTTCCCCCTTCCCTTTCCTTCCTCCAAACCCTCTCATGGACCACCCATTGCTCTCTTTCAAATTCATGGCTTCTCTTTCTTTTTTTGACACAGAATTTCTCTGTGTAACCCTGGCTGTCCTGGAACTCACTCTGTCGACCAGGCTGTCCTTGAACTCACAGAGATCCACCTGCCTCTGCCTCCCGAGTGCTGGGATTAAAGGCGTGCGCCACCACCCCCCGGCCGAATTCTTTTTCTTTAATTGTGACACACACACACATAAATATAACCTGCTCAATATTTATAAATGTTATCTGTTTGTATGCTTTCAGGACTGACCACTTGGTATTGGATAACCAAATGATGTGCTCTTCCCCGGGGAAGACTATTTCTCCCCTGTCAGCGTTCTTTAGTTTGCCTGTAGGTCTTTGTCTAGGGTGGAGGCCTCATGAGCTCCCTGCCCCCACCCATGTCAGCATGTCCATTGGTGTCATCCTTGTTCAGGTCATGTTTAGACAGTCATGTTGGTGAGAGTTCATGGGCGTAGCTTCTGACATTTCTAGGGGAAGCAGTCTTACAGCAAACTCCCTGTTCCTCCAATTCTTACAGTCTGCTCCTTCTTTTGAAAATATCCCTGAGCCTTATGTGCAGGGCTTGGGTTGTAGATGTGTCCTCAGCTGGAGCTGGGCACAACTCTGTATTTTGACTGATTGTGGATTCCATCCGTTGCAAAGAGAAGGTTCCTTGGTGAGGGATTATTTTTATTTTATATGATGAATGTTTTCCCTCCGTGTGTGACTGTGCACCACATGCATGACTGGTCCCACTGGGGCCAGAAGTGGGTGTCAGGTTCCTGGAACTGGAGTTATAGTTGGTTGTGAGCCACCCTGTGGGCGCTGGGAACCTGGGTTCTTTGCAAGAGTGTCCGGTGCTCTTTACTTTTGAGCCATGATCTAGCACCTCTTTTCAATCTTTCTTGTTTGTTTTTTTGTTCATTCTACAGACACAGAGATTAAAATACAGAACGTGGCTAGGATATAGCTTTGTGGTAGGTTGCTTAGCATTCAGGAGGCCCTAGGTGGACCCCATGTTTGGGTTCCCAGTCTGTGGAATATACAAATAAATTGTAGCAAAAGAAACAATCTACAGTAAAGTCATTAAGAATGTAAAGGCCTTTTGTGTTACAGAGTATCTGAGTATAATAACTTCCCAAACTTTGAGTCCAAGGCAGATCTTTATGCACGAGGAAGCCATTGGGCAGAAGAGACAGAAAGTTCACTGGGCCCTGGCCATATAATCTAGGGGAATCTATCGAATTTCAAGGATGTCAATCCTACCTCAGGTGATGAAGTAGGAAATAAATGGAGATTCTATTCCGTGCTCTCTTATCTTTAATTAAAAACTCTTGCTCAGATACTGATTTCCAGTGAGATCTTAGAGACAAAGAGTAAAGTTGTCCATCAGAGGGTTTCCGGCAGGTCTCTGAGGAGGATGCCAAAGTCAAAACATCCAAGAGGGTGGAGTATTTTTACATAAACAGTGTGGAAGACAAGCAGGGAAGTGATAATTTCCTTTTCTTCTGTTTGGTTCAGCCTCATTTCCTGTTACCTGCTCTTCAGAGCCTTGCACAGTTCTGGAAGCTGTTTTAGAAGCTGTGAGATGACATTATTACTTGTCCCGTTGTTGTTGTTGTTGTTGTTGTTATTATTATTATTATTATTATTTCTTTCATTGTTGAGAATCAAACTCAAGGTCTCCTATATGCTAGCAAGTGCTCTACCAATGAGTGACTCCCTGAGTTCAAGATTTAAAATAATTTTTGACCTATATTATCTGTTTATGAGTAGGGTGTACACCCATGTCACTGTGCTTGTGTGGAGGCAGGTGGCAACTTTGGAGATTCACTCATCTCCTTCCATGACATGGATCCCTGGCATTGAATCTAGGTTGTCAGGCTGCCTGGCAAGCACCTTGTCAGCCCTTATAATTTTCTTAAATTAAAAACAATAGCGTATTTGTTCCATGGGAATAAGAGATATATTTTAGGTTAAAATCTTTCATGTGACATTATTTTTTTTAAGTGTATATAACTTAAAATTTCCTCTCCTAATCCTTTCAAGGTGCCATTGAGCAAGCACACTGACATCTTCCTGTTGCTTCCCTGTGGTCCCCTCCCTATGGAACTTTTCGTCTTGTACTGAAATTCTTTAACAATAACTTCTGTTGTGCTTTGGCTACGAAACTCCCGAGCTCGGGTGTTTGAACACCGTCCCCAGATGGTGGTGCTGTTTGGGGAGGTTGTAGAATCTTGAGGAGGCAGAGCCTTGCTGGAGCAAGTGAGTCACCTGAGGGCAAGCTTTGAGGTCGTAGCCCCACCCTACTTCCCGTCTGTTCTCTGCTTGACAGTGGACCATGTGACCAACCGCCAGGCCTTCCCCACCCGAACTCAGGCACCCGCCATCCGTTCTGTCTCTCTGAACTGGATTAGCTTAGGTTTCAGTGGGTTGCTCATGAGTGGAATCACACGGCGTTTGTCCATTTGTGACTGGCGTCTATCATCCATTTGACATGACTTTCTCACAGTTTGTCTGTGTTGCAGGGCAGGTCACAATTTTCTTCCTTCAATTTTTTTTTGACATTTATTTATTGGTTTGTTGGTTGAAGGGAAGGATGCACCATTCACTTGGGGAGTCGCAGGACCATTTACAGGACCTGACTCACCCCTTCCGCCAGGTGGATCCCAGAGACTGAACTCAGTCAGGCTTGGCAGCAAGCACCTCTACCCACCGAACCATCTTGATGGTCCAAGTTGACAGCTGAGTATTGTTCTACACACTCATGATGTAGTCTACATTTTGTCTGCCTTTGGTGACTGTGGGTGCAGGAAGCTGTGATGACTTTCTTCATCCCTCGTGAAGGTCACAACCCATATACCTACAACAAAAGACTCCTTAACAAGAGGAAAGCACAGTAGCTTACTTGAGACAGACAGCTTCAGGAGTGAAGACTCAAGAGATTCCTGTTACGGTTTGAACCCAAGCATCCTTACAGGCCCACGATTTGATGGTCTGGTACCCAGCCGGTAGAGTGTTCTCTCTCAACCGCTAAGCTAACCCCTAGTTCAGCATCTTATCACTTTGTATAAGATTTGGAATCTACAATGGGTCCTAGAACCATTCCCCTGAGGATACAGACAGACAAGTGGACACATATGTGGATGGCTCTGCAGAGGCATGGAGAAGAAGGGGAGGGAAGAACAGCTCCCTCAGAGGCATCCATCCATGACTCTTATAAACGTGCATGAATATTCTAACCTTTGAACTAAAATTGAATCAAGCCAGACTCGGTGGCATATGCCGATGATCCCAGAACTCTGGAGAGAGAGGCAGGAAGGTTGGAAGTCAAGGTCATCCTCAGCTACACAGCAACTTCCAGGCAAGCCTTGGAACCAAAACAACAAAAAAGCAAGAAAACTTGTCCAGCACACCACCCTTCCCTGTGGAATAACCGCACTCACTCCTAGGCCCGGCCTCCTGTCGCCGATGGCCAGTGTCTCTAGGACAATGTCTGGTGCGTGATAGACATTCCATAGATGCCTCTTAAATAACAAGCTGCATTTCTTTCCCAAAGTGCTTACCTTCCTACATAGGGTGTGACCTGTTCATTCCCTTTTTGTTCCCAGAGCCCAGAACAGTCTCTCTGTGTTGTATGTCGCTAAGTTTGGTTGCCCTTAGATCACAAACACAGTCTGGGGAAGGGTCCACAGGTAGCATGAGGCTCAGCTCAATGGGGCTATGCAGCCTACAGGTTCCTTCTGTCTTGTTATGGTATCTTTGGAAGGTGCAATTACTGTCTTTGTGACCCAAGATGGCATTTTTCCATGTCCATGTTCCAAGAAGTGGTATGAGGTGTGTGTAATGTGTGTGTGAGGGGAGTCTATGCTCACTCTGTTTCGGCACTGTGTACTGGGTGTATATGTGTGTGTGTGTGTATGTGTGTGTGAAGGAAGTCTATACTCACTCTGTTTCAGCCCTGTGTATATGTGTGTGTATATGTGTGTGAGGGGAGTCTATGTTCACTGTTTCCACATTGTGGACTGGGTGTATATGTGTGTATATCTGTGTGTATATGTGTGTGAGGGAAGTCTATGCTGATTGTTTCAGCCCTGTGTACTGGGTGTATGTGTGTGTATATGCATATATATCTGTGTGTATATGTGTGTGAGGGAAGTCTATGTTCACTGTTTCAGTCCTGTGTACTGGGTGTATATGTGTATATCTGTGTGTGTGAGGGAAGTCTATGCTCACTGTTTCAGCCCTGTGTCCTGGGTGGTTTATGGTCAATAGAATTTACTCTCTTAATTGTGGAGGCTGGGAATTCTGAGATCAAGAGATCAAGGGGCTGTTGGCTTCCATATCAGAGGAGAACCTGTCCACAGATGTTAGCTCTCACTTTGATGGAGGAAGGTAGGCAATCCTGGAGCTTCTTCAATGAGATACAGGACCAGTCACTTTTCTTGTTTCCGTGGTCACATGCTCCATGAAAGCAACATAAGGAAGGAACTTTTATTTTGACTTACAATAAAAGTACATTCCACTGTGGTGAGTCCATTGTGGGGAGGAAATCAGGGCAGCAGGAGAGTGCAGTGGGGTCACACTGTGTCACAGTCAGGGGCAGAGAGAGGTGAATGCCTGTGATGAGCTCTTTCTCTGTCTTCATTCAGCCTTGGATCCCAGTTCATGGAATGTTCATCTGCATCTGAGGCAGGTCTTTCCACCTCAATGAGCCTGGCCTTGGAATTCCCGCACAGGCATGCCCAAAGGTTTGGCTCCTAGTGACTCACAGGCACCAGCCCCATTCCGGATGCTTCAGCCCCGTGAAATAATCACTCCCAGATATCCTTGTGCCTCCTGTGACCACACTGAGAATTAGGCTTTGACATGAATTTTTGGGGATGACACAAATTGCTTATGTCCTAGTGGAAACCTGATCACATGACCACACTCATTTGTTGGGAAGCACAATCATTATCAAGCTGAACATGCTAGCTAGAGGACAACCGGAACAGATGTGAACACAACTGGAAATCTCATCCGCTCTTGCAAGATGAGATGCTCAATAGATACTTGCTGGAAGAGGATATTATCAATAGGAACATATGAGTGGAATCGCTATACTGCTCCAGAGAGCAGTGGGAATCATTAAAGATATAACTGTAAGGTTCTTTTACATTTATTTTTGCAGCCGGGCAGTGGTGGTGCACGCCTTTAATCCCAGCACTCGGGAGGCAGAGGCAGGCAGATCTCTGTGAGTTCGAGGCCAGCCTGGGCTACAGAGTGAGTTTCAGGACAGGCTCCAAAGCTACAAAAAAAAAAAAAAATTTATTTTTGCAGTGCTAGCAACTGAGCCCAGGGCCTCATGCAAGCCAGGCAAGTGTTCAACCACTGAGCCACACATCCAGATGACTTTATTTAATTAATTTATATTTAAAAATTATTCGTATTTTATTTACGTGTGTGTCTTGTCTATGTGTCTGTGTGAGACTGTGTGCACATGTGTGTGAATTGTTCAGAGACAAAAAGAACATGTTAGATCCCTGGGAGCTGGAGTTAACAGGTGTTTGTGAGTTACCCCTGGTAACTGCCTGCCTCTGCCTTCCAAGTACTCGGATTAAAGCCATCACACCTGGCTTTCCAGCCTCAATTTGGGGACGAGTTCTTATTATGTTGACCAGCATAGCTTGAACTTTTGGGCTCAAGCTGTTATGGCTAGTTGTGGCTGTCAACTTGACTATTTCTGTGATCAACTAAAACTCCTGCAGCTGGGCACATCTGTAAAGGATTTTCTGGATTGGCATTTTTGAGGTCAGAAGACTGGCCACACTTTCTAGTGACAGCCCATAAGAAGGCCATGGAGGAATTGCTTTTTGCCTGCTTGCCCTCTGGGTATTGTGTTATCTAACCTCTACTTGCTGCGGGCCGCAGAAATATATCATAAGAACTCAGCTGGTTATGTCAAAGTCACTACCTGGAGGGATCAAGGATTTCTTCCAGAGGAAGCCAAATCCCAAGGAGTTTTTGGTGTTACTTGGCTTGTTACATATCAGCTGTATTCTGTTATGAAAATCATGTGTGCCTTCATAGTTTTCCCAATTGACTTTTCCCTAAGAAGGGCTAACAGTGTGGACTGATCACTCTCTGGACATACACATTCAAGGTATTTGGAGAAGAGCCTCAGGAAAGGCTTTCTCTGGAATCAGATATCTCCCTTAGCCACTTTCAAGGACTGGCAGTAATAACAGTCCACATGCAAGTCTCCTGATTTAAGGTAAATTCCACAAGGAGATACCGCCTAGGTCAGGTGGACGTTAAGTAATAGCTTTACACAATTCAGCTCAGACCCTCCTTTCTTACAGCCTTACTAACTTTACAGACCTCTAACTCCTTATCTAACCACTTATAGGAATATTTAGATAACCTTCTGCGCTAACAGCTATGCTCAGCCAGAACCCCAGTTCATGCCTTCCTGTAATTATCATCATTGGCAGCATCCGGCCAGGTCCATCCCCAGATGGAGGAAAGTACCTTATCAGAGATACCTCTGTACTCTCTAAGAACAGACTTAAGCATCCAGACTACCCATTTGAGAAGGCCTGGCGGATGTGCCAATTAAGCTTTACTACCTCCTTTCCCAGATCTTACCTCTAGTTCCAGATCTCTCTTTAACTATCACCAGAGGCACCTAGCTGTACACAGGTTGCCTAGTGACTGAGCACACTTTCCCCAAACCTGCAGAAAAACGGCAGATAGCTTGGACAGATAGGAGCCACAGGAAAAAAGAAGGCAGTTTTATTCTCTCCCATTGACCTAGCAACTTATAGATTCTTAACATTTTCTACTAATCACGTTTAAGACTATAGTTGAACACATAAGAGCCCTCTTTTTAGATATTACCCAAATTTAGCCTTTAATTCATTTTCCCATTGGTCACTTCCCTTTGGGGTTGCAAATGATAATTAACGGTTATTGCCTCTCAATGTGATTCTTATCACCCCTCCATTTGACCCTGGAAGCCTAGCTTTATATATCAGGACTTCCAGGGCACGGGGGACGAAGAAGAGAAAAGAGAATGGAAGAACTGGACAGGTAAGAACTTGAGAGGAACAAACTGAGATGGGGGAAGAACTAGATTGAAGGGCTAGAAGAGAGTACTAGAGGAACGAGATGGAAGATGAGGAAGAGCCAGATGGGGAAGTACTAGCTGGGTAAGAACAAGATGAAAAGGACCTAGATGAGGCAGAATTAAGACGAGAGAATTAAGATAGAATTTAGAGGGAACAGTAGATAAATATAGAGAGAAATTAGGCAAGAAAGGAGCTAGGCACGAGAACAGAACTGAAGGTGTGTATGTAGGATGTTATGCCAGAGGAATTAAAGCAAGTGTACTATAGAGCTCGGTGTGCTGAGATTCTATTTCCCGAAAATAGTCCTCGCCATTAGTAGTTCTCTCTCCTGAGCCCCTGGCTTGTATAATATTAAGGCTGGTCCCGCTAATATTATACAAGATCTACTGAGACATTCCTTTCCTGTATGAGACCCTACTTTTTCAGGATTCCAAGGAAGACCAACAGAGACATCCAGCCTTGTGTACTGAACAGCTATCGATCCTTGACCTTCCCATGGGGAGACTGCTGCAGCCTGTGGGGTCTTCAACGAGGACCTGGAGGGAGGGCTGTCAAATGAGAGGGACAAGAGACACAAAGAATGAGAGCAAGACAGGATGTCTGATCACGCTCCAAAATTTTATTTTCCTCTTTAAGCATATACAGGCAAGGGCAAAGTGGGATGCAAGCTGGGAGGGGACTTTAATCATGGTTGTTCAGCCAACAGGGAATGTTGCTATGGGGATTATCTATTCTTGCCTAACTGCCTAACTGCAGCGCGGTCACCTGATTTCTGAGAAGAGGTTCTGGTATTTATAAGAAGAGGTTCTGGAGACTTAAGCAAGGCCTAGATCTAGAAAAAGAGAAGAGAAGCCCAAATATGGCGGCATGGGTGTCAAGGGTCACTTAGGCTTATGGCTCCCGTCAGGAGACAGCCATTGTTGGACTAGATGGACCAGCCTGTAAACCACTCTAATAAATCCCACATATATATTCCTTCTATCAGTTCTGTTCCTCTAGAGAACCCTGACTGTACACCATCCTTCTGCCTCACTCCTGAATAGCTGGGACTACAGACGGTACCACCGTGCGTTGATGTATTTGCTATTATTGATGTGGGTGTGAATTGGCACCATATAAAGAACCATCTTGCTTTATTTTACGTTGTTATAAAGAAAACGCCTGAGCCTGGATCATGGTTCTGGAGGCTGGGAAGGCCAAGACAGTGGCACCAGCACCTGGTTTGGCCTTTTTGCTTCATCGTAAGAAGGTGGAGGGCGTCACATGGCCACACACAGCAAGTGTGCCAGCTCGTGTCTCTCTGCACCTCTTAGGAGTTGCACCTTCTATCACTGGCTACCACGTTGATGACCTAACGATCTTGCATATACTCCAACTCCAAATGCCAGTAACAGGTGACCTGGGAAGTTTCTAGCAAGTGAATTTGGAGGGGACACATTCAAACCATAACAAGGAACAAAATATTTTCATTGATCAGAACTTTTAGGATTATTAAATTTTGTAACTTTTTTTTTTTTTTTTTTGGTTTTTTGAGACAGGGTTTCTCTGTGTAGTTTTGCGCCTTTCCTGGGACTCACTTGGTAGCCCAGGCTGGCCTTGAACTCACAGAGATCCGCCTGGCTCTGCCTCCCGAGTGCTGGGATTAAAGGCATGCGCCACCACTGCCCAGCAGCTTTTGTTAATCTTTTGCCTATTTGATTGCTTTTTGAGACAGGTTCTCAAAATTTGTGGCAATCCTCCTGCCTCAGCTTCCTCAATGCTCGGATTACATGTGTGAGCCACTATGACCTGGCCTCAACAATTCAACTCATTACACAACTGACTTCCAACTTCTCTGAGTTTAGATTCTAAGGCCACTTTAACTCACAAACACATTCTCAATTTAGAATTAGCCTGCCCAGTTCTTTCCAGCTTTATCCCAAGGCCAACTGGGTCAGGGGTTGGAACTGCCCACCTGTAGGAAGTGGCAGGCTGAAGGTTTGTGGTAGCTCTCCACTGACCTCATGGCCAGCAGGTGAGGTTCTAGGGGAAGAGAAGGTGGAAGAGGATGGGAGGGGTCTGGCCTGCGCTGGAAGACTGGCTCTTAGGGTTTACAGTTGCTGTCCTCTTGGGGGGCGTATTTTGGGGTTTCACCAAGGATTTCCACCCTGTGCCCCATGATGCTGGTGAATGTGGCTCAGTTTTGGAAATTACCTTGTAACTTCTTCATCCTCCTAGAGACCCAGCGCGGCTCCCTCTGCACCCTTGTAGCCTTTGTGGACAGGGCCCTAGTTGATCCCCTCCCAGGGCCCTTCTCCTCCCCAACAGCACACAGATGGTCCAAGGGCCCATATGAAGGCTGATTGAAATACTCCTGCCTTCCAGTCTTGCCACTAGAGCAGGTATCATTCTGTCTTTTTCCTGGATTTCACAGGTGATGAGTGACATTCATCTACAGGGTCCTCCAAATGGAAAGGACTCACAAGATCTGGCTGCCTGCACTAGCTCTGCGTTGCAATCAGATGGCTGAGGCAATTAAGGTATAAAGGTTTATATAACTCATGCCTCTGGAAGGCTCTGTTCAAGATGGGGAAGCGTCATTGCTTTGGGTCTCTGGTGTAGTGTTGCTTAGCAACAGTGCGACATTCATGTAAATCGCTCATATTGTGAACCAGGAAGGCCAAGGAAAGGGCTAGGAGCCTGCCGTCCCCTTCAGGGCCATGCCCTTGTTATGCCCAGATCGCGGGGACCCCCAAAAGACCACTACGGAGACCAAATCCCATATGTAAAAGCAAAGAGCCTTTATTTTCAAGCTCTGAGCTTGGTCTGTCTGTCCAAGGCAGTGGTGAGAGCAGAGAGCCCTGAACTCAGGTGGGGTTGGGTTTTAATCATACCAGAGGTTGGGGTGAGGGGATTTCCAGGGTTCAGAACCCTGATTGGCTGACATTTGTCTAGAGTATAGGGAATGTTTGGAATGTCAAGTATTTCCTCTTAGATGCAGGCCCCACTGGGTGGGGTCAGCTCATGGCTCTTCCTGGGTTCAGGTGTTGCCTGTCAGAAGCTGTGTCTGGGCCTCTAAGCCTGTCATGGCAGCTGTGTGGTCAAGTTGTTTTGAGCCCCCCACAGCCCTCGATGGTCTAAGGACCGTGGCTGTAAAACTCAGTTCTTATCTTAAAGGGAATAGATGACTTTTTCTGATCCAAATATGAGTGAACATGGGTCCTGTTGCCCCAAATACAATGCTCCAATGTGGTAACCATTTCATGACTTTTTTTTTTTTTTTTGGTTTTTCGAGACAGGGTTTCTCTGTGTAGCTCTGTGCCTTTCCTGGAACTCACTTGGTATCCCAGGCTGGCCTCAAACTCAGAGATCCGCCTGGCTCTGCCTCCCGAGTGCTGGGATTAAAGGCGTGCGCCACCACCGCCCCAGCGATGTTTTTTATAGTTCAAATCCTTTTGAGAGAACATGATAATGCAGGCAAGCTCTTACTCCCAGCACTCCAGAGGCAGAGGTAGCAGGGCCTCTGGGAGTTCCAGGCCAGCCTGGTGTATAGAACAAGCTCCAGGCCAAGCAGGATCAGGCAGTTTACACAGGTTCAGGGAGGTGACCATCTCCGAACAGCAGAAGATTGGTTTAGACAGGTCCCTGGGGGTATTTACTTGACTGACGTTTTTTCAGGCTCTGCCCCCAGACTACTGTTGCACTACACTTGGCCAAGTGATCCTGGGTTGTTAGAAAGCTAACTGAGCAAGCCAAGGAGAGCTAGCCAGGGAGCACTTCTCACCCCCACCCTGGCCTCTTCATCAGTTCCTGCCTCCATTTCTTGCCCTGACGTCCCTTTTGGGTGGGCTACAAGCTGAGATAATCCCTTTCCTCTTCATGTTGCTTCTGGTGGTGGTCTTCATCACAGCAGTAGAAACCTAAGTGGCACAATACTCTTCAGTCAGGGTTTACTCTTTACGTAAAACCAAGCATACTAGTGCGCAGATTTGCCGTCTTTAGAAAATGATAAAATTACAAGTATGCCAAAGAATTACCTTGCAATTTTTGGCTCGTTAATGTTTGATTTGTGTAACTACTTTATATACCTATACATCTGGGGTTCTGGGAAAATTTCTCAGGCGAAAAGGGGTGATGTGTTCAGGCGAGGAAACAGTTTAGGAAGCGCTGTTCTAGGGAGCTGCTTAAGCCTGGGGAAATGGGGAGGGAGCATCTCATTTGGGCATCGACCAAATCCGACTGGATGGGCAGAAATGAGGGTAGCTCAGACAGCCACCTGGGGCTGCCATCTGAAGTGGGGCGGGCTTTCCCAACTGCAACAGCTGGGACA
>CABHPH010128988.1:39080-58927 GCA_902168325.1 Peromyscus nudipes | reverse complement strand
CATCGCTTTGGTCAGCTGACTTCTTTGCAATGTTTGCTCTCTAAGAACAATGTCAAATTGATACACATACTTTTAAGAATGACATCATCTACTTTGTTTAGAGGTGTTTGGAAGTAAAAATCTGCTCATATTAATGAGATTAATACTGCCTCCCTGCCTTTTATATTTTACTTTGGGAAGGTGACTTGATGTATTTGTTTACAATTGTATGTCATTCAATGCCCCTAACACTGGGAAATGACAGGAACAGGGGTTTTATGTCATGAAACTAAGTGATGGGTAAACCAGCCTTACTTCACTTCCTCAGGTTTGGTACTTACGCACACTTTCATGTTTCTGTACTTCAGGAGTTTATCGGAGGTTAGGAATCAAATGAGGGAAAACAGACAGGAAATGTTTGTATTTGCTGATGGTATTTTGCTTGGGCTCACAAGGGAGATATTCATTCATCAAACATTTATTGAATGCACATTATGTACCCGACTCACTGACAGGGTGATGAAGAGATGAAAGCCAGTCCCTGCCCTCCAGGGTCCCAATGTCGAGTGGGGAGACAGGCCAAAAACCCAACAAGGACAACACAGCAATGGTCCCCAGCATGCTGTGTGAAGACCGCTGGAGGGAAGATGCTCCTCTTGGGCAGCATGGAGATGACTGCTTTTTACGTTACATACTCAGTAATCCTTCAGACATTTTACTTCAGGTTTTCAACGATGCATTTATTTAATGTATAATGGTTATGTGCATTAAACCAAGACTCCATGGGCAACACATGTGATCAAGTGGGAAGATTGGTCGAATTTAAAAGAGCATGTGTGGGCTGGGAGGGTAGGTCGGTGCTGGAGCACTGACGGGCCCAGTGCATGAGGCCTGGCTTGAACCCGACACTGAAGAAGAAAGTGTGTTGAACAGAGATGGACGTACACATACGCACATATGAGATGGTGAGGCTTGGGAAATGAGGCCATAGGGCAGATCACAGGGCCGTCATGCACAGTTGAAATCTCCACTGTGTTCCTGAGCCATACTTCCTTAAGGCCACGGAGGGAAGGCTCCACCATGGCCTGGGGTGTTTGCATGCTTTCCACCAAGTGGAGGCCAAGGCATGCGAAGTTCTGACTGCTCAGCACACTGGACCCGTCACATGAAGAGCTGTTGTGTGCACTGCAATTATCCTTAAGAGTACTTCTGTTAGAGAGTAGCTGCGCACTAGTTTTAACGCACACCCTAGGGTGCTGAGTGTTTGACTGGAGTGACCAAATGGGACTACATTCTCCCGCAGGTATTTAGATAATGTTTGAAACACTAATGAAGAGTAGAATTCCAGAGGCAGCTAAGACTGTGTGGCAGCTTTCTTTACCTTATTAATTAGTTACTTTTAATTAGCATAGCTAATAATGATGAATTAATGCATTAGAAATGGGACTGGAGTATGAGGACAGGCCTGAAGTAGCATCATTAGCGTGCCCACCCCACGAGTAGAAAGGTTATCAGCATCTCAGGGGACCCTGTTGGGTTTCTATGAAATGCTGTCCTTGACTGGATGGCTTAGTCCAGCATCCATCCACTTAGCAGGAAGACTTTACCACTAATTTTGACTAGAAGTTGAGGTGACTTCTGTTTCTAGAATATTCTCCCAGCAGCCTCCAGGGAGTCTCTTGTGCAGGCTGTTGTCACTCCCCCCACCTTCAGGAAAAATGACAGGGACTGGGATGGGCCTAGAGGACCAGGTGTGCAGAGTGGTTTGGGGGCCTGCTTGCATGGTGAAATTTAGCTGAGATTTGCCTGCATTCTAACGATTTTCTCAGGAAATAGGTATAATCCCCAACCATCTCCAAATCTACCCAGGAAGAATTTAATAGCCGTGGAAACCAAATGTGCTAGCATTGGCTGTTGGATAAATTTGCTCCCAGACAGGGTAAGCAGTTTGTCCAATGTCACATTGCCTTTAGATAACGTATATCTTTGTGTGCAGCCCGATGATTGGATTGTATAGGCAAGCTGGGGTAGGAGCACAGTTGTGTGGGGTTACTCCGACACACACACACACACACACATATATACTATGGAGAGTCACTGGGCTATTCTAGACACATGTACTGTGTTTTCTATGGGCCTGGCCATGTGGTAGGTGCTTGACATGGTCTATATAATTTTATTTTTACCACAAACCACTGAATAACACCTTGAATCTTATAGGTGAACATACTGAGTGCAGAGAACTCTATTCGGGCAGTATATCACTGGCAAGAGACTGCCATTCCAACTCCAGTCTTCTCGTCCCCATAGACCCAGCTCTTGACCGCAGTTCCCTGCAGTGTGTGATGGGGATGTAAAATTGCTGATAATAACTTGTGTGGCTGAGGTCATGAATGTACAGATAACAGGTGGGCAACATGCCAACAGCATGAATCAGTCTTGTAGTTTGAATGTGAAATGTCTCCCAGTACCGTTCTGGCAAGTTGTGGAGAATTGAGGAGGTGGAGTCTTGCTGTGGGATGTTTTGTATGTTAAGTGTGTTGCTCTGATTGGTTAATAAATAAAACATTGGTTGGCCAGTAGCCAGGCAGGAAGTATAGGCAGGACAAGGAGAGAGGTAAATTCTGAGAAGTGGAAGGCTGAGTCTGAGTCAGAGAGATGCTGCCAGTCGCCACCATGAAAAGCGAGATGTAAGGTGCCGGTAAGTGCCACGAGCCATGTGGCAACTTATAGACTAATAGATATTGGTTCATTTAAGATATAAGAACTAGATAACAAGAGGCCTGCTGCGGCCATACAGTTTGTAAGCAATATAAATCTCCGTGTGTTTACTTGGTTGGGTCTAAGTGGCTGCGGGACTGGTGGGTGAAAGAGATTTGTCCTGACCGTGGGCCAGGCAGGACTGGAGAAAACTCCAGCTACAAATGGCGCCCAACGGGTTGGCAAGAGTTTCCACCTAAAACCTGAGAAAAAAGATTCTAAAATGGAGCTAAAAATAGCTTCCTAGTTGTCTCTCTCAAGTTAGCGGCAGCCTGCAGGCTTGAGCTACTCTATGGCGGGTTCCTGGCGTGCTAGCTTGACTGGCAGTATGGCGGGAAGGAGGCATCGCCAAGCCGCACATTATGCTGCTGCTGTGTATTTTACTAGTATGGGGGGAGGGGGGGAAGAGGTTTCTGGGCTACATGCTGCTTTGATAGAAGCATAGACCCACTGTTTCTGAGAGTTGATGGCTCCCAGAGCTGGCGGTAAACGTACCACCGCCATGTTGGGAAGCTGAGGTGGGTAGAGCCACCAGCCAAAGCTGCTATTTTAACCCTAGTAATGCTGCAGTTTAAAACAATAGAACAGATTCAGATGGAACAAGACTTTAAATGCTTTACAATGTGTGTAAAAATGTACGTAGCCTTGAAAGAGAGAGAAAAAAGGAATATATATAGTTATATAAAAAAAAGATAGTTTTAAAAAATAAAGTCTTTAAAGAGACAGTAAAAGCAATACAAAAAATAAGCCACGTAAAGATGGATATTACACATAGAATCTGGATTGTGTTGTCTTTGGGATTTTTTACTGCAGAAAAACATTTGATTGTAAAAGCTGTTAAGCCAGTATGTATATTTTAAAGATACCTTGACTTCAAAATTTGGATCTAAGGATATGTTGCTTAGGAAAGGAGGCTCTGCTTTTGTTTCCACAGAAAACCAGAGGCTATGAATTTGTTCCAGATTAAGATACATCAGGTTTGACCAGCCAAGACCCCCTGAAAGGTCTCTGATGATACCATGGCCCAGATGATCCAACATCCAGAATGGTTTCAAGGCAACTGGCTCAGATGATACACCCTTACAGACTACTCCATAATCCTAAAATTTTCTTTGTTTCCCCATAAGATACAGCACCCCCATCCAGCAGGAAGTAGTAAGAGAAGCTACTCCCAAATTCCCAAATATACCAAGCTGGCTTTGGAGATAGAATTGGCTCACTCCTTCTCTAAACCCAAGCATATTACTAAAAGAAAAGGTTAA
Source organism: Peromyscus nudipes (assembly GCA_902168325.1). Lineage (NCBI taxonomy): Eukaryota > Metazoa > Chordata > Mammalia > Rodentia > Cricetidae > Peromyscus > Peromyscus nudipes. The sequence continues at coordinate 54,926 of CABHPH010128988.1, read as the reverse complement.
GAGATTCTTGTGTCCCGTATCAGAAGAGCCCTCTGGTGTGGGACAGAGAAAAACCAATATTTTTATTTAAATCAGGTTGATTATAAATGCAATCTCTTTCTAAAAAAGAAAAGGGGATATGATATAGATATGATAGGATGAAAGGGTAGATAATGAACCTACTTTTAAAGAGCAACAACTTGTTTGAAATGTTTTACATTGGTATAGATTTTAGTTTATTGATATCAATGTAAAGTTAATTTTGTTATATTGTGTGTATATGATAGTCAAACTTAAAGTCATGTTAAGTTTTCTAGGTATACACAGATATAATTCAATTAGGTAGGTAATCTTCAAATACTTCAAAGACCTACAGAATATGGCATTTAAAATATTTTAAAAATTTAGACTTTCTGGACAGTGAGACATGTCTGCTCCTGGCAGCACTGATTTACTTCAGAGAGGAGGATGGGCACAGAAGACTCCCGAAAGTTGCTTGCATCCTTCTCCCGTTTCTCAGGTAATAGTATATCCTTCTGGGGTCTTTGATGTAGTTGAAGACTACTAGATAGTTATAATTTCCTCAGTTACAATAAAAGATAAGTTAGATATAAAACCTTAGACTCACAAATATAGGATAGATAGGATATCTTCTTTAATATTGTAACTGTAATTCTTGCTTGATAATTGTTTTGTTATATGTAATTTTACTATGTGAAAGTTAAAACCTTCCTATATGAAAAAAAGAAAAGGGGAAGTGCTGTGGGATGTTTTGTATGTTAAGTGTGTTGCTCTGATTGGTTAATAAATAAAACATTGATTGACCAGTAGCTAGGCAGGAAGTATAGGTGCGACAAGGAGAGAGGAGAATTCTGGGAAGTGGAAGGCTGAGTCAGAGAGCCGCTGCCAGCCGCTGCCATGAAAAGCGAGATGTAAGGTACCGGTAAGCCACGAGCCATGTGGCAACTTATAGACTAATAGAAATGGGTTAATTTAAGATATAGGAACTAGATAACAAGAGGCCTGCTGCAGCCATACAGTTTGTAAGCAATATAAGTCTCCGTGTGTTTACTTGGTTGGGTCTAAGCAGCTGCGGGACTGGTGGGTGAGAGAGATTTCCCCTGACCGTGGGCCAGGCAGGACTGGAAAAAACTCAAGCTACAGAGTCTCTTTGGAAAAAGTGGTCACTGGGGGTGGGTCTTCAGGTCAAAATTTATAGCCTTACTTCCTGTTGGCTACTTCAACACAGATGCCTCCCCCCCCAACCCCGCCTGCCCCGCTATGATTGGCTGTATCCTCTCAGATTATAAACTAGAATAAACCTTTCTCCCTTGAAGTACTTCCTGTCAGGGATTTTGTCATGGCAACAAGTAAGGCACAGAGTAGGACAGAAATTCTGGTGATCAGGAGGCCATGCACTATTCAAAAGGTTCTGAGTTGCTGAATTCTACTTGGATGCAGGATGAGTTAAGTGTGAAGGGCAACTCTGAGATATTTACACAAGGGAAAAGAAACCCATGCCTGCACAAAGATGTGTCCATAAATGTTCACAGTGGCAGCATTTATACTAGTTCCAAACTACAGGCAGTCTACAGTTCTCATCACCTAGCTATAAATAAATAAATTAGCACACCCTACTTTGGAATATTACTCAGTAATTAAAAGGAATGAGATATTTACATGAGACAAAACTGGTGGATTTCAAAAGCTCTACAGTATGTGGAAGAAGTCATAGCCAAGACTACACATTGCTCAATTCCATTCACATGGAACTCCAGCGACAGCAAAACTGCTGTCAGAAAGCAGCTGTCACGTCAGTGTGGGGACAACTGAGTGCAGTGGAATCGGGGACACGCAATGGAGGGAGGGACTGTTTTGTCTCTGTGGGTCATGGCAGTTTTACAACTGTACCAAACTGCCAACTTTAACGCAATACTCAAGTTGGGTGAATTTTATTGTATGCAAATAAATTAAAAAATAAAACTATGCAAATGCTAAGAATTAAAACAAAACAAAAACTGCAGCTCCTTATGGCCTAGACTTCCTCTGAAGAGATAAAACAACAAGGACTCCTCGGGTTACCTTCCCCAGGACTAGGCTCAGGGAGAGTGAAGTTAAGTGTGCATTACCCTTTCTTCTGTCAGATGTAAAATGCTCCAGCACTGCCCCCTGGCTGCTCAGCATCCCCCACCACACACCCCTTCCCACAGCATCCTGGAGTCCTCCTCTGGACGCCTTCCTTCAAGGGCCCCTTTTCTGCCCCCTGAAGTGCAGACCAGTTTTGCTTGGTTAGTCCAAGACCTGGTAGGTGGCCACGACCTACAACTGCAATACACTCTGGTACCTGGCAAGCACACACCAGATCCTTCAACCAAATCTAGTTACACCTTCCAGTGGGATGATGCTGATCACAGATACTCTCACCACGGAGTGAATGGCAACATTTGCTTATATATGCATAGTGTCATTTAGGTTATCAGCAAACACTTGACATTTCTATATGCAGGTGGCCTGAATGGATGATCTAGAACAGGACAGGCATGTCTCAGAAGCCAACCTAAAAGAGGTCTTCTCAGACAGGCTGGGGACCTCTGAGACATGCCACAGACAGCCCTTGCATTTTCTGAAAAAGCCGACGAATGCTGAGCACATGCTGCTGGGCTTTCCTGAGCCTCTATAAATGTCATAATCATTTTATGTAAAAGACTCTACTAACTACAATATCAAAGTAATGTTAGCAGAGCAGGCTATAATGTTGAGTTAAAAAGAAAAAGCCAGAATGTAAAATTCTGTTTACACTGGAATTAGAACCACATAAAGAAAATGTCAACATAGGCATCAATGGCTAAAACAGTGTATGTAGAGAACTGCAGTCATCCTGGGTTATAGGAGGTTTTTTTCTTCTCTTTTTAAAAATATTCCCTTCTGCACTGACACTGCTATATGCATAAAAACTGAAAATCAGAAGAGAAAAATAAATGCCAAGGGGTCCTAGCCATGACGCCATGCTATATGCTGCTCCCCAGTTAGGGGTGTGGACAGCAGTTATACTTCGCCTCACAGAGCTGAAAGGTCAGGGCCCTATGAGTTCTGCCAGGTGCATGCAAGTATTTCATCAATTCTTTAAATCATGCTGATGGGGCCTGCAGGCTGGGTTCTTCCAGGACAGCTGTGGGCCATTTGCAAGAAGGGATAATAAAAGCCGGAGAACTTGGTTAACAGGCAGGTGAGCGTGGAGACAAAGCATCAGAGCCAAGATGACTTTCATTCTGGAAACCTGTCAAAAGCTGAGGGCCCAACAATACCAATGCTTAACATGTTTTCCCTCACAGAAAACTGTGTTGAAATTTCAAGTCCAATTAAAGAAAAACTGTTGCTTAAAAACAACACCAACCAACAGTTGCAGAGCCTGGCCATGCTGCTTCCATCAAGATGGAGGACTTGGACTCCAGTCCAGCCTGCCCAGGTTCTCTGCTGTGTAGACCCCTGGATTCTTTCAGACTGTAGGCTTGGATCTCCTTGCCCATACACTAACCCAGTCTTAGGAGAACCAGGCTGCATTTGCAGAGCTGAGGGAACATGTCACACCAGAGCCAGTCAAGGTCAGCATTGCAGAAAAGCCTAATAAGACCTCAGCTGCTTGGGGCCTTACCTCAGGATGACATGGTTCCCAAAGAAAACCCATTGTTTACCAGAAACCCATGCTGTCCACATACATGGCTTATTGTACTGTTCATGATTCTCTGAAGAACATGTGAAAGAAACATGGATGGGCTATGTGAAAACCATGAAAGAATTCAGTGCTTTAGTACTGTCCAGAACACAGAGAACATGCTTGGTAAATACTGATGTTAATATGAACAGGCACGACTCTACCATAACACGGGGAATCTGAACATAAAAGGCAAAGATCAGAGACTGGACAGCAATCAGCCAATCAGAATTGCTCGCCATGGCCTCCTTATAAGACATTATTTTCCTACCTTTGTTCATAGTGTTCGGTTGGCCTGGTGTCCTTTCTAATTGTGTCTGTGCAAAGCCCTGCAGTTCAAGGGCCATTACAAATGCCAACTTTTCTTTATGCTTTTTTAAAAAAAGTATTTTAAGTTTTACATTTAATTTTATTTATTATTATTATTATTGTCATCATTATTCTTTGTGTGTATGTTTATGTGCATGTGTGACCATGACATGGTGTGCTAAAGGAGGCCTTTGCAAAAGTTGCTTCTTTCCTTTCACCATGTAAATTCTGCAGATGACACTGAGGCCATCAGACTTAGAGACAAGCATGTAATCAGCACCTTGCCCCCAAATTCTGTGTTTTCTATGAAACTCAGTCGGCTGCTTCAAGCTGGCAGTGAACCCCCAAGTCTTGGGCTTGCTCACTGAATTCTCACCATTCATTCTGAGTGTTCTTTCTCTGATCAGGAACCGAGTTCCTGGAGGGTGAGGCTCTCCTTTCCCTGCATGCCTAGCAAGGCGTTCTCCAGAATGTGCTGACTCAGCAGGACAGCAAGGGGAAACCAGTTCCTGGAGGTAAGCCATCTTCATTGTTGGAAGAGAGTCTTGTGCCCAGGAAGACCTGTGGGGCTGCTATTATGGCACATGGCAGCCATGCCTCAGCTTCAACATGCATTAGCAGACTCCAACCAGGAATGCCAGGGCTGACTTTGCCAGGCAGAAGAATGGCCTCCTAACTCCTGCTTTGCTGTATCACTTAGAGGGACACTTACACCTCAAAGAAGATTCATCTGAAGAAACTAGAACGTGAGATTTCATTTTCCCTAAGGCTTCTACGCCTTGTGTCAGTAAACCATCAATAATTAAACAGCAACAGTTAAAACAAGACCACCCAGGCATACAGCCCAAGGGGTGGGCTGCAGAAATGGTTTGTATGGCCCCTTTATTGAGGGCGACTTTAAAGATCCCTCATAGTCCCTAGTTTAAAATGGTACCTGATCCATTTATCAAAGTATTTCATTAAATTTGAATGAACAACAAGAACAAAAAACCCAATATACTATTAAAGTTTATATCACAAACGGCCAGAATCTGGGAGGGTTTTCTTCTTCTTCTTCTTCTACTACTACTACTACTACTACTACTACTACTACTCACACACACACACACACACACACACACACACACACAAATGAACTGTGTTGAGAAAGGTAAGTAAAGGCTCATATCTCCCAAAGTCTCCACTAGATAACAAAAAGCCCCACAAGGTTTGTAGTGACCAGACATTGCTAGGTTCTCAAGTGGATGCTGCAGCTTAGGATGTATTTAGGCTGTTGCCTTTATTTCTTTTTCTTCACACTTCCTAACTTGTTTCTTTCCTATGTGCAATAAGAAACTAGAATTCCCAATAAAACAATAAAGCAATACTGAGGAGAACCAGAGAAGATTGGATACAAGGAAGGATGGTTCTCTAAGTGAAGTGTGCTTGTGGTGGAGCAGTGAAGTGAGGGATATGACAGTGTTTACACAAAGTGGCCATGTTTCCCCACTGGAGAAGTCTCATTCACTCCAATAAAGACACAGTCTAGAGACAAAGGCAATTAGAACCACACTAAACATATAAATTCATCACCTATTTGTAGATCCAAGAAGCAGTTCTGCAAAGCAACCAAGCAAAAAACTTCAAACAGCATGAACACAATGGAAGAGAGAGCGCAGACATCATGAACACAATGGCAGAGAGAGAGAGCAAGAGAGAGAGAGCGTAGATATCATGAACACAATGAAGAGAGAGAGAGCAAGAGAGAGAGAGCAAAGATATCATGAACACAATGAAGAGAGAGAAAGCAAGAGAGAGAGCATAGATATCATGAACACAATGAAGAGAGAGAGAGCAAGAGAGAGAGAGCATAGATATCATGAACACAATGAAGAGAGAGCACAGAAAGGTACTATGGAACAAGGAAGATGAAACACCACCACAAAGGTTCAGAGGAGACACGTTATTCTGGAAACTGAAGAAATCAAACAGGTTTTAAGGAACTGTCGGGCACCTTCAGAGAAAACTGGAAGCAGACAGGGCTATCTTGAGTGAGGGCAGAACACTGTGAGCTTTAAAGAAGATTCAGGTGTCAGAGGCTAAGCAGTGGTTCAGGGATATGAGCACCAAAGTGCTCCCAAGTCAACAGCAGAATTAAGAGTCACACAACTAGCAGCAGAGTCAAAACAATGCTTGCAATCAGTGATGCTGGACTGAAGATGAGAAGAAAATGCCCAAGTAATTGAAGTGAGTGTAAACACTAAAGACAGAAAACACCAGGCTTGTGTGAGAATCACAACTGGTCCTGAAACTACAAACTTAGAAGTTGAAGAAACAATCCAAGACACAAAGAAAGAATATTAAGTTTCCTATGGTCTATGCAAAGTGAGAGAAAGTCCTCACATCCAGAAAGGCCATGGGTAGACTGACTTCAATTCCCCAAAGTGACAAAACTCAAAATAAACCAATGAAACTTATAAACTCACCCTAGAGAGCCATAACCTGGTCTACCCTTCAGCTAATCTGAAACACTCAAAGCCAGAAGAAAATAGTCCAACAACTATAGAGTCCTAGAAGGACAGTATAGAAATAAGACAGCCAGCCAAATAAACAGCTGTACAGACACATCTGTTATGTGTATGCAAATGCTGGCCACTCCTACACATGAATCACTATATCCTAATCACATATCTTCACTTGAAGTAGACTCCAGATGACAAAGTCCTAGGAAGTTAAGAGGCCAAGGATATGGGAGTCATAAACAAGATGAACAATTATTCTCTTCACGGATGCCACACTAAAAAGATAATATAATCTATGGACAGAGATACATACCATCAATGTATAGCTATAAGCTACAAACTCTGAGATAGTTTAACACACAAGAGATATTCTAGTGAGAGAATATTATGTAAATCATCATGAGCAATGACTACAGCTATTACTGGCTTGGGAATACATTTTCAATGTAATGAATGCAAAGAGCAGAATATAAAGTTATATGTTCTCTGTAAGCAAAATACTTGGGAAAAAGTTGTAATGAAGTGTATCGTAGTTTTGCCAGTTGTGATTTCTGGCCAGTGTGAGTACAAAGAATTTTATTCCAGTTTTTTTTTTATCTTAAAAAGTGTCTACCACCATGCACCATGTAAATTAATTTTTTAACTGACACATAAAGAAATTAAAATGGACTCTAGCCAGGGAAGCAGATCAGTGCCTTGCTTAGCCATCACCAAGAGAAGTTTCCTCCTGCAGCAGATGGGAACAAATACAGAGAGGCACAGGCAGACATTACACCGAGAGTGGGAGACCTTGGGCCACTCAGCCCTAAACAGATGTCTCCATCAAATGCTCAGGGAACCCTGCAAGAGAAAGCAGAAAGGATAAAAGAAACCTCACCTCTCATTAAGGAAACTTCTCTTTGCAGCAGATGGAGAAGACCACAACCAATCAAAATGCAGAGTTGTGGACCTCAGTCCCAGTGGATGCATCTACAGTACACTTCAGCACCTCAGCCAGCATCTAAGGCCGGGGGTCATTACTGAAGAGTGGGCGGAAAGACTGTGAGAGTGAGAGGACCAGGGAGTGTTCTGTGAAGTTGTCACCCAGGAATGTCAGAAGCTCCACCCATAAAGTCTCACCAACATGACTGCCTAAACAGAAGCTGAACAAGGGGGATACCAACAGACACAGCCAACATCGATGACTGTTGTTGGGGAAAGTCAAGAGGCGTCAACCCTACACAAAGAACTATATGCAACTAAGGAGAAATAGTCTTCCCCAGGGAAGATCACATCAACTGTTTACCCAATACCAAATGGTCAACCCTGAAAACACACACAAGTAACATTATACAGACTGAGCAGGTTGTATTTATGCATTTATGAATACACTCACCACCCCCCATATATGTAGATAACAACAGTTAAAAAAGAAGCAATGAATTTGAAAGAGAACAAGGAGGGGTATTTGGGAGTGTCTGGGTTTAGAGGGAAAAAGGGGAAGGGAAAAATTATGCTATTATATTATAATCTCAAAAAATAATTACAACAAAAGAAAAAAAATGTACATATTTATAGGGTGCCGTATCATATTTTGGTAGCTTCATGTTTCTTAATAATTTTCCTTATGAAGTAAAATGTTTGTTTTAAAAAATCCTTATTAGAATTTTAATAATTATTAAAGATTATAATTATAATAAAGAAAAACACACCACTGAGAAAATAAAATATAGCCCTAGACTCATGGCTAGTAGGGATATTTAAAAATCAATGGAAGAGTCTGTCTCAAGAAAGAGGAATTAGAGGAAAGAGTTTAAAATGTAACCTGTTATTATTTTACACTTTGTTGAAGAAGTGCAATTTTAAAAGGATACCCCAAATGAAACCTGTGGTTTATATCTTCATGTGCTGCTATTACAAAAAGGAAATGTCTGATGTCAGCAACTGCCTTCTGCCCAGTCTCCCCAAGACCCTCAGGTTGGCTTTCATGTGCAGACCAAGTACGATGCCCACACCTTAGCCTGAGCATCTTGAGGGCAGGCCCTTCCTACACAGTCCACTGTTTCCAGCACTTAACTCCACGACTTCAGAAAGCCCCAGTGCTCAAGAAGTATTTGGTGAGTAAACAAAGGACCAATATAAGGAAAGACTATTACATCCTGGAGGTGCATACATGGTGCAGAGGTCTTTGCATTCCACTCATCAGTCATCCCTGCATCTCTACTATGGAAAGCTGTAATGACTCTGGGCTCCAGGTTCCCTCCGTCAACCTAGATCGAACACTTGACGGAAATCCAGCCGGAGCCCAAACCTGGTGCTCTAGTTTTATTTCTCTTTTCCTGTTTCAAAAGAAAGAGCTGTAGTTAATTCTGATTTTCCTGCAGGAGGGAAGGGGCACTTTTATGTGTGTGAAAGAATGGCTTACCCCCGCAGCCATCTGAGGACGGTTCTTCCCAGGAACACCTGTTTGCTCCAATTGAAGCCTGTCCAAATTGAGTCCCCTAGATCTGGAGCTTCTCCTCAAATGCCCCACTATTCTACAATATTTATTCCCCACCTGTCTGATGGCTGTGATAGCTTGGGAATGCTCCAGCCAGGGAAAGCTGTGCCTTGGCCCTGCCATGGTAAAGCTAACGGCAGCTAACGTTCTTCCAGAATCTGGTCTGGCCCCGGAGGCCTTGGGTTCAAACATGCCTTTCTTTTCAGTCTATGAGGCTTCGAAAGGCCTCTAAGAGGAAGAGATAAATACTTCTTATCTTCACAGTACTGTGTTACAAAACCAGGTAAAGCCTTTCACTCTGTGCTTATTAAGACTGGTTAATCAGCTTTTCGGTCTTGCTTAATATTCAGTATTCTAGTCATTAAATAGTTGCCTGACACTAAAAGTGAGGATTGGTAAATCAATTTATCCAACAAGGGAACTGTTGAAATGCAGAGGGTAAAATGTAGTTAAAAAAAAAAAAACCAAACAAAAAAACCCAATCTTAAATGCATAATTTAACATGTAATTCAAAGCAGGAAAAAGATGCCTACATCAGACTCTGGTTTATAATAGTGAAATAATGTTTTATTTTAAAAATTCTAGCCATGAGAAAACTGTGCAATGGAAAAGCTTACATAAAGCCTTATAAAATAAGAGACCTTTTATCTTCTCCAGATCCATGAGCTTGAAACTACTTTATCTATGTGATTTCAAGGCGCATAAAAAACCCCGGTGAATAAATAAAATGTTCTTTTCTCCTTTTTATACAGAAGCTTTAAAAATTATCCATATAAATAGCTTGGCCTTGAACAAACAGATTAAAAGACCTAAAAGGCTGTAGCTTGAGATCATGTCTACAGAACAGAAAATGAATGGCTTTCTTTATTGACTGGGCAAGTTTTCAACGAACTTATTTTCTATTCAGTGAGAAATATTTAATTGGAATATATGGAAAAATTCAGCATTTTAAGTGATATACTTATCAAATCAATACTATAACATAAAAAACCAATCCACATAGTTTGTCAGTTCTTCCCATTTTCTTGTGAATCACATGCATAATACAGATGGTCAATGTACAGTACTATTTCAAAGGCCAGGAAGTTTTCTAGATATGTAACTTTAGTTAGGCATGTGAAAATTCCTAATATTTTTCTGACATATAAAAAGGTTTTTATTTTCATAATTGCTTACAATTAGAACTATTTAAGTGATTACAAGGGGTCCAGACTCTTGGAGGAAACCTTAAGTTCCATCACAATTAAAAAGCTTTCTTAGCAAGCTAAGTTTAAGGAAGGCCAACCTGAGTTGGATTGTTAACTCTGTGAGCAGATGAGTAGTTTCCTACGTGCCCTCAACAAGGTTGCTGCCATCAGAGCTGGCCAGCACCACCCTGGTAACCGGGGTCTGCTGCCCAAACAGGGGCTGGTGGGCTCCATATGTGGGTGAAGAATTATGTCGTGATTCTCAAGTCAGGTGGTCATCTGCGTCTCCTTCATGGAGTCTCATTTGCCTACTCAGGGACAAAGGATGTTCTCTCACTGTCATCTCCCATGACATCTGTTTCTCCCTTGATCTCTCACTCACCAGGTAAATCAAGTCACTACGAACTTCACCCATGTACATAAAGTCCGATATTGAGCCACTCAAGGACACAGGTCTGAGAGAGTCTGTAGGGGACACACTGACATCTGCACTGAAGATGATGTTGATGCTATTACAGTGGACACGATGCAAAGTTGGCTGAACCCAAGATGCCTGGACCACATTTTGCCCTACCTTGGTGGGAGGACATGGATCTGACTGAATTTCTGTAGGTGATGTCTGTAACAGCTATGGTTTGAATGTGTTTCCCAAAGGTCTATGAATTGGAAGCTTAGTTTCATGTTGGTGGTATTTGTAGGTGAGGCTCCTGGGAGTTAGCCAGGATCAGGAGTCTAGAAGATGGGGCTGTCATGAGCAATTAGTGGCAGAGCAGGGATGACAGGGACTCAAGCTAGCACACACACGTGCTCTGCCACGCCACATGGTGCCCTCCGCCTGTTTCGGTGCAGCGGGGCTCACACAGGCGGAACAGGTGTTAATGTCATGCTCTTGGAACCTGAGCTTCATAAACTGAGAGCCACATACATGTCCATTCTTTATAAAATTACCAGTCTGAAGTACTGGGCTATAGATATAAACATAAAGATAATAACGGTGCCAGTTTAGTTTTATAAAGACTGCCGTAGATGAAACAATACACAGCCCCATCGCACTTTACTGTCATGATAGAGCTGAGGGGTCTTCCTGATAGTGAACTGTTCCCAAGCAAGGCCTCCTGCATCTGCAGAGAAATGGTGAACTTTCGGGACAGAGTAGACACCAGTGCTTCTTTTATTCCAGCACACTTCAAAGGATCGGGCGGGGTGGGGGCATCAGAGTAATTGAATGGTATCTAGCTAGGAGATGGGCACCATAAATGACCCTGCCTCATTCCTCAGCACTTTAGGAATTGTTTGGGACTATTTTGAAAATATTATGGAAGTTTAGAAAAACATTACTGGAGATGCATGTAGACATGTACACACAGGTGCACACACACAGACACACACAGACACACAGACACACACATCCAGTGCTTCAGAAACTCAGGGAAGCTAGCCCAGGAGAGGAACTGCTTTCTTAAGGCTTGAGACAGAGTGTGGTTTCTCCAGGTATGTGGGGAGCTCATTCTGATGCATTAACCCGTTAACGGACTGGAGAGGAAAATGTCAGCAGGACTCTCATCATAAGACCATGAAGGATCAGAACACTGAGGGCTTCAGGGCTTTGTCCAATACTATTTTTCAAACTCAGCTCAAGTTTATCATCCTGGCATGTTCCAAAGACATTCACATGCCAGATCTAAAGTTCTTTATATAACTTTGCCAAAGAAGACTTTTCAGTGTTTTGCCAATTCTTTTATGAAGACTATTGGGGTAAAAAAATTTTTTCTTCTTTTGTGTCAGCGGCCACCTTGTCAAGGAATGTCAGAGACAATTAAAGATGAAAAATCACAACCTCAAAGTTTGTAATTTAAGAATATTTTAATTTCATTTTTGGATATTAAATGTGTTTCTGAACAAACAGTGCTGCTTTTTTTTTTTCCTAGAAAAGCAAAGAATTCTTTCTTAATACCTAGATGACAGAGTCTCCAGTGGTCCACAGTTGTTTCTTATTATGGCTTCCCTGGAAACCATTTCTGGGAAGGTACAATTCCCAGCACTTAACTTTGTTTACAACAGACAAACCTGCTTGTGTGGTATAAATAGGAATCTGTCTTTAAATGCTGCTGAAAAAATAAAAGGCAGCCATGAAAAGGAGCCATTTCCTGCCCTAAAGGTGGCTTTAAAAGATTCTTAGCTACTTTAGGAATGGCAGTGAAGCATAAATAATAATTATCAATTGCCGCACAGTAAGATACTAATTTTATAGAAAAAAATTATATAAAGAGAAAACAAAACCAAGCCAGAGATGCCCGAGAACGTGTCAGCGTTAGGTTCCTTTACGCTGTGAGACTGTGAAACCCTGCTTTGTGCCTGAGTTTGTGATGTACAGCTATAACTCGCTCTCGTTGTGCAGATAAACGTCGCCTTGTCTCCCTAACTGCACTCTAAAAAGCAGCTTCGCAGTTGTTTGACTTTTGATCTGGGTGGCAGCTAGGCTTGACCACCTGCACTGTGCACGGGCCGTTACTGAGCTGCCTTTGTGCCATCTCATAACACAGCAATCCTTTTAGAACTCATGTATGAATACGCTAATCTACAGTGTGAGTGTTCAAATAAAATATATGTGGTGGTCGGGGAGGCAGTGGTGGTAGCAGCAGAAGGGGGTTGTAGAGGAGACACTCTCACCCTGGATTTATCAAGTTGGGCTATTGTCCCCACCCTAGCATTTAATGAAACAGGTGTGAAAGGCCTCCCGCAATTACAATGGAGCAGGCATTGAAGGGAAGGTGGGAAGGCAGGGGCCTGGGGTTGTAAAATGTTGTTCAGTGATGGTGTATGTTAATAAATAGCCATTTACAAGCAGGGAGGGCGAGGGCTCCATTACTTGTTTATAAGGAAGGCCTAGGGCGCCTTCTTCGAGTTAACAGCTCAAGGCTGTGTTCAAAGAAGGCATTGATGGTGAAGGTAAAGCACTCATCATTCAGTCTCATTAAAGAATGGCACGCATGTGGGAAGAAAGGAACGGCGGAAGAAAAAGGTAATTCAAGAATCAGGTCAAATTGTGGCTCACAACAGAGAAAAAGTAGAAGATGCCTTTCTACTGAGATGAGACAGTGGGCAGAAATCTCAGTGCAAAGTACAGAGTGTACCTCTGGATGAACATGTTTATGTGTGGCCAGAGTGCAAGAAGGAAACACTTGCAGGGTTTCAACTAAATTAGCCCCATAGGAACTGGGGTTCGCACTCATTCTTCCAAAGGTGGTTAGCTGAGGCTTGTCATGGAGAACCATGGCCCCATGCTGAGTATAAGCTGTCATCAGGAGGAGTGGGGTACTCCTCCAGAAAAGCCCCCTCCTCAGGCTGCCAGCATGTTCTCACTCCCCAGTAGACTACTGTCTACCAAGGGCCCACTTCTGTCCTGTTTTCAGCCTGCGTGTGAACCTGCGCTGGTGTCCGGTGGGAATTCACACTTGCTGAGCACTGTCCTTCCCTGGTGTGGTGTGTGAACCTGCGCTGGTGTCTGGTGGGAATCCACACTTGCTGAGCACTGTCCTTCCTTCCCTGGTGTGGTGCACTTCTCTTCCATTTTATTCCTCCCTGGCCCATTTCTGTTGGTTGTACCACACTGTGGGGAGGGAGTGGGTAAAAAAGGTCTAGCAGAGAACTGAGATACAGTTGCTAATAATATACATGCAGCTCATGTAATGAAGTGAGACTATGCTAGTGTCTTATAGGAGGATTCAGCAGGACCATGTGACTAAGACCTGGGCCTGGTGAGGAGAGATGGATGTTCCCTTGGAGTATGATGAATGTAAGATCTGTGCTCTGTCAGCCTGCTCTCTTGGATTCCCACATCCTCAGCCATGTGTCTGTACTCAGGACAGGGTCTCTTTTCTAGAACATCAGATCATGGATATGACTTTTATCTGATCAGAACCAATCAGAACCAACTTGACTCCATGCTGTTACCTCAGATGGAATGATTAAGAAGAACCACCCCCCACCAAACCTCAGACATAGTTCTTTTCACTAAGTGTCACAGAGAAGACAGAGAAGGTTCCTGCAGAGGGACAGACCCCCTACCAAGAGAAGTGAGAGTAGCCAGGATCAAGGCCCAGTACTAATGGCATCATTTGAACCTTTAGATTACAGAGTACCTGAAATCAAAGCTCTCGGTCTGTTCAGTCATACACGAGGCAGTATATATCCCTTCCTTTATGTCTAGCCAGTTTGGCCTGTGTTTCTGTCCCTCACATCCAGAACATTCTGTCCAGTATGGATGGCAATGGGAGAGCATTGCGTGGAGGAGTGACCAGCCGAGCAATAATAAACCAGGGAGGAGTCTAACAACTAGTGCTGGGGCTAAAATCACCAGCTGCAGTGAGGACTGGTGTTTGTCCACGGGTTGGAGCTGCCAACGAGGCTAGTCCACCGGATCGTGGAGATGAAGCTAAGCGGGAAGGAAAGTTGTGCTGGCGGTGCTGAGGGCAGCAGTGGCTGCAGCGGTGGGGGTGGGGAGTGGGGTGGGGGGTTTTCTCCAACAGGAAACCGCTGGTTTTGTATTGTGGTGGATAAATCAGCCAATTATACGTTAACATATAAAAGAGGAGGGAAGGAGGCACAGAAACAAGTTGGGGGATATCCCCCCCAAAAAACAGTTACTGTGGGAAAATCAGGTGCTTTGCTCTGCATGGAACTCTGGGAACTCTAGGGGAGTTCAGCACCGTGGCCAGCTGAAGGCCCTAGATAAAGGGAGAGCCATGGCTCCACAGAAAGAGGGCTATCAGGAAATTTTATTATATTACCAGTAATTTGTAATTATCTAAAAATCCCTTGGGAACCTAGGAAGTGAAAAGAATGAAAATTTAAAATGTCCAGTTAAAATTTACACACCTAGAAAACTCTCTTAATTAACTCGATGATTTTCGCTAATGCTCGCAGGTTTGGTTGTGTGTTTTCGAAGCACTGACGGTAACAGTGATAACAACCATTTATTGAAATCTTCACAGCACCAGGCACTGTTACATGCACTGTCTCACCGACTCTCCTAAGAATTTATGAGGTAGAGACCTGTCACCCCTATCTATAAATGAGGAAGCTGAAGCAAAGAGAAGATGCCCACAAAAGGTTAATCATAGCAAACAGCCAACTGAACCCACCATCTAACTCTTATGCACATGCCTCTCCATGCCTACGCAGAATGTCGTTTTCAATAATTAAACAAAACCGGGACTGTTCTCTCCAGTGAGGAAATGGCCCCAGGTGATGTAGCACTAGACACAAAAATAACATTTTCTCACCATGATATTTGCCAAACACTGGCAGGAAGAGGGAGCACAGGCATTCCTGCTACACACTGTTGGTTTTTATTGGCTCCAATTAATGCTCAAAAACAACAACCCTAAAGGCTCCCCAGGAGCAGAGTCGAAAGAGACTCTTTTGGCACACAGGGGCTATAGCACATCCCTAAAGAAGGACCTAGTGACGTTCATTCTATGCTTTTAGTACAATCACCAAACATTTGTAATGGTCATCAGCCCACTGTGAGGACACGGATGCTCTGCACAAGAGCAGGAGGGAGATCCAGGTACAGTAGGTACAAGATGCTGACACTGATCTAATGGTCACAGTGTCCCCCTCCACCCCCGTGTGTGTGTGTGTGTGTGTGTGTGTGTGTGTGTGTGTGTGTGTGTG
>CABHPH010128988.1:20035-39070 GCA_902168325.1 Peromyscus nudipes | reverse complement strand
GTGTGTGTGTGTGTGTGTGTGTGTGTGTGTGTGTGTGTGTGTGTGTGTGTGATTACTATGTAGACTTGGCTGGCCCACAATGTAGTATGTAGACCAGGTTGCTTTCACACTCACAGAGATCCAGCTTCTTCTGCTTAACAAGTCTTGAGACTAAAGGCCCACGCTCCACACCCCTCAATATGTTTCTTAAAACGAGAACAAGAGTCATTCTGAAGGTGAAGCAAGTCCACGTTAACCAAGTATCTACCACATAGTAGTACTGTACCTACTTGTTAGGAGGGACCAGTGAGGCCTCAGGCTGCAGGTGTTGACTACTAACAAACAGGAGCAATGTGGCATTTTCAAGACCAGTGGGGACAGTAAGAGGAGATGGGGACACCTGCCCACACATACTATGCAGGGTTTGATTCCCAAGTTATGTTAACAGTGTCCTCACTTAAGGGATCTGTTTAGTGTGTAGCTGTTTCACAGCAGAGACGGAATCAGATAAGGCCCTGCAGTGGCAGGGATCAGCACTGTGAGGACTGGCTGCTTTGTTCTTGTTTGCCACTGAGCCGTGAGCTGCCTAAGTACAGCCTGCCATCAGGGACCTCCAAGAGTCTGTTCAGAGGACCAGCTGGCCTCACACCCTAGATCTGCTCCGTGCTGTAGTCCTGGGGACTCTATTCTCTACAGTGGTGACAATGCCAGGTGCTTTAGGCTCAACCACCTCACAGACATGAGCACGACACAGGGTCAGACACACGTGAGGACTTGCTCCACGTGAGCTAGTCATGGGAGACAGCCTTAGCATCTCATTCCGTGAACCTAGAGCAACATTCTGAGATTAAAAAAAAAAGGTTGTTGCTTGTTTTTTGAGGCAGTGTCTTTCTTCCTCTCTTCCTTCCCCCCTCCCCACTTCTTCTTTTGGGTTGGTCTGAAATGATCCTTTTACTCACGTCCCCCAAGCAGCTGAGACTAAGTGTGTGCCCTGGGCCTGGCCAAGTGCACAAGTGGCTATTAGAAGACTCTGAATAAGGAAACAGAAAGTTATTCTTTAACTTGTGAAAGCATCACCATGCTGGCCTTGACGAGGCCACAGAACAAAGGCAGCAAGCCAACTGATGAGTGGGGCATTTAGTCACACAAACAGGACCAAGACGGAGGCCTCCTTTTCTCATGGCTGCAGGCACTTAGCCCAGGTCCCACCTGGGAAGACCGAGAATGAACAGAAGTTCCGTCCTTTTGTTTGGAAGGAGGAACATTTGACTAAGAGCTGAAGAAGCTCCAGGTTGAGACCCTGAGACATTAACCAAGTTGGTGTCCACAACCATCTCTACGAAGTGAGGCAGTTAGGAAGGGGATGGTGAGATCAAGAGGAAAAAGAGTGCAATCCACTTTGAGAAGACACCTTCCACGTGTAAAGCATGGTCACATTGCCAATGCCCCTTCCTTACAGTCCTGAAAGCCCTGCAGAGTCTCAGATATTACAATAACACCTAGAACAAAGCAGAGTGCTTCCTGCACAGTGAGGTCAAGGAGGAGTTAACTTCTAAAGTAGCCTACACTTCTGGTCATGGCCTATGTAAAATAAGTCTGTTCGCTTTGACCTCACACCTATCCTTACAAATGTCTGACTGTACATTTATATTTACCTGTCATTCTACTAACCACGTTTAATAGAACAGGTGATTTCAAGGAAAAGTGCTGTTGTGCCCAGACTGAAGTAACTAACAGCAGCACACTTGTCAATGTGTTCTGAACGGTGCTGGAGGGCCCTGCATTTGCAACGTCTGCTTTCTTCATTCACAGGGGAGTTGCAGAAGACACACTGGCAACACCCTCTATGAACGGAGTCCTAGATGCCACAAGGATGAAGACCTCACTGGTAAGGAAGCACCCGACAGTATGCATGGTAACCATTGTAAAGTATATGACA
Source organism: Peromyscus nudipes (assembly GCA_902168325.1). Classification (NCBI taxonomy): domain Eukaryota; kingdom Metazoa; phylum Chordata; class Mammalia; order Rodentia; family Cricetidae; genus Peromyscus; species Peromyscus nudipes. Next base: position 37,152 of record CABHPH010128988.1, on the reverse strand, counting down.
CTGAGCTCGTCAAACAGGAGCTGTCTCCCGCTGAGACCCTGGCACCAGCATGGACGATGCAGTACCCTCGGCATACATAGCAGTAACATGTCTTCCAACTTCATGCCAAGGGAGCTCCCAGACTACACCTTTGTTACATTCTATGGGAATGTAGGTATTGCTAGAAAAGAAGCTGGTAATGATAAATTATGAGTTGTTATTTACTTTTTGAGAGGTGAAAGAAACAGAATCGTAATTTTCTTTCTTACTGAAAATCTCTAATTTCATTTTTGTTGATTCTCATCACTATTTGATATAGTAAGAATTCCCATTAGAAAAGAGAGAAAAAAATAGAATTCCCAGTGAAAATACACGTGCTTGCTAACACACACATGGACACATACATACACACATGGGAAGGGACACTTGAGCCCCGGTGATACCCACCACACCTGAGGAGAACCATCAGTAATCACATTTTGGGAGAGTCAGTGAAAACTCCATTGCATGGTTCTTCCAATCACCACATGAGTGGTTATTGTTTTGTAGCTATGTTCAGTATTTTCTGAATCTCACTTTATTTAAAGTCTGTCTAGAGAGCCAGGAAATGAAGTCTGTCTGAGGTAGCTCTCCATCTATGTCAAGAGAAAAGAAAAATGACTTTCCAGGAATCAGCAATGGCTTCATTCTGATGCCATGTTTTCCTCTTACAATTCTGAACAGACCAATTTCCTCCTTTGTTTTCTTTCTTTGGCAAGATGGTGTAGCTACATGAAAGAGAATTTCTGGTTGACTGGACCAGTTGTTATCTCACTAACAGACATGTCAATATTTTCTGTATAACTTCATTTTTTGTAAAACATTTTTCACTTTATGATTAAACCAACCTTATTCTATTTCCCTTATTTTCTGCCATCAGGTTATGTTTATAAGCCATTTAAACCATAGCTTGCGTGCCCCCCCCCCCCCCCCCCCCCCCCCCCCCTGTTAGTGCTTCTGGGAGTCCTTCTAGAGGATCTGCAAGGAGTCACCTGAGAAGGAAAGTCAGAGCTGCTTCCTCAAGAGTTAGGTGATTCCTACAGTACATTTGTGTGCACACATTCTCTCTACACTGAAGCATTATAAAGGCAAAGAAAGATGTGTTTGTATTTCTGTATCCCTGGGCTGTGCACACAGACATTAAATATTTACTGAAAACATGAATAAGCAGTGAAAAAAAAAGGAAAGAAAAGACAGGTACATGGAGGGAAGGAAGGAGGCTAATAAAAGATTAAGAGGCATGGGTGGTGGGTGGTTTAGAGGCTGCTGGGTCCTGTAAACTTTGTTGCTTACTTATTTTGGTCAGTCTCATAGATAACTAAGTGGACACAGGTAGAGACTCTACAGACGAACATGGGTCCCCCTGTCTTTGTGACAGACTAGTCACTGTTAAATAACCTGATGCAAATTATGGATGATGTCCTGCGATTTCTGTTCATTGTACAGATTTAAAAACGAAAATTGAAACAACCAGTAATCAATCTTTATAAGAATTTGCCTATCTGTATTCAGTCTCTGACACACAGAATTTACCATAAAAAAACCAACAGGCTTATTTCTTTATAGGTAAATGCACTGTTGAAGGACATTCTCTTCTTTCACATACCTGGGAAGATGAACTGTGGGCACAGTGTTCCATACTACACTCTTCCTTCATTCAGAAGCACCTGCTGCCACACAATGTGGCTATGTAGTCTTAGTGTGAACCAGGGGTAGAGAACGTGGCTTCTTCCACAGTACACCTCCTCAGAGTCGGGAATCAAATGCCATGTGAGCAGGGAGATGGAATGGGGGCAAAGCATCAGTCAGCCTTGAGGGACTGTGGCACACAAAAGAGCACTGGTCCCCAATTGAAGAGACTTACTTTTTAGAAATTAAGTACCAAATAATTAAGTCCCATTGGCAAAATGTTTGCATTTCCCACACAGAAAATCAACTGTCCAACATGTGGGATAGTAATTAGAAACAGATCCCTAAACCACCACTATGCATTTGGGTCCCAAAGTCTGAGTGACAGCACTGATTGCAAGTGCCTTCCTAGGTGTCTTGGCAGACGCCCACATGCCAGCTGTGTCTAGGAAACATACTGTCCTACATGGAACACCAAAAGACCCTAGAGCATCCTTGGCTCAGGCACAGCAAGGTGATGCCCATCTGGGGTTTTTATTTCTGTTTATCCTCTAGACACATCCTGAAAGGAGGTGAGTCAGTGGAGGACCGAATATGCCTACAAAGGGCATCCCAGGTAGACCACACCAGTCATTTTCCTCAGCAGGCATGTGAGGCCTCCTTGGGAGTGTGGTTTCCCTCCAGAAAGCCCAAAGGCTGCACAAGTTGTTTGCGTTTTCGCCCTCTCCAAATGATTTGCAAATTTATCCCAAACCCAATATGAAAGGATGCTCTATTTGTTGAGGTAACTGTCTGCAGTGTCCTGTACTGAGGGGTGAGGCACATCAAGCAGAAACATGGGCAGAAGCACATTGGCTGAGAAAGCCATAAATCCTTATTTGAATCTGCCAACCTGAAAGTCAGGAGTAGCCGGAATAAACTATTTTTCTTAAATGCTACATCTGATTAAGCCATACCATCAAGTGACAGCTGAACTTTAACATTAATATGATATTATTTAAATAACCACATGATTTTTTTTAACACTAAAAATGATGAATGATTTCTGGACAGCTCAATGGACAGAAAGCAGGAGGACTCTTTAATGAGATTTGACAAGATGGAGACATATGCAGAATGCTCGTTACAGCTCACATCGCAGGGCCCTCCCCGGGAAGCAAGAGAGGCAGCTCTCCATTCTTTGTGTTGTCTCTAGGCACTGAAGCATTCCTTTAGTAGCCACAGTCTTCTCTGTGGACTGGGAGTTGTTTTTAGGTCAGTTAAGCGCCCACAGACTTTTGGTTCTGGGTTGGGATGGCCCCCCAGGGACGGGAAGGGTGGAGGGAAACTTGGTTGGTAATGTCCTAGGAACTTGGGGCTCACCACTGATGGGGTCATAGAGAAATCACATCAGCTCCGAACATGTAACAATCACACATTTACTTGGTTCTTACACGATAAATGTTTAGCCCCACAAACATAGCTTTTGGAAAGTACTGTCCATGGATGCATGAGCAGAGGAGCTCTACCTGTTCACTACAGTTGTCTGCAGAGAAGAGTTCGCTCTTTTTAGGCTCATTATCAGCACTCCTCATCCATCTCACTCCTCAGCTCCAAACCGACAAAATCACAGTAGACGATCTTTTTACTTCATAGAGTATAAGTGAAAATAGTAAGTTCAGAATAGACTTAGACTATTACCCATCTTTATTCATTTACCTTTTTATATCCTTCTGAATATTTCCTATCAGTCAAAGCTTAGTCACACACAGTACTTAAAAGATTACTCTGATAATTGTGGCATTCTTATAAATCATCTCTAAGTATGTACATGAAGCCACAGTGCTTCCCTAAGCAACCTCATCCTCAGCAACGACACAAGACAACAAGCAAAGCTGGTATCCAGAGTTCTCTGGATGACGGCAGGCCTGCATTCCCTGTCAGAACTGAGAGGGGAGTCAGTCAGTATGCTTCTGCCATGGGCCTTCCTCGGGCTATGAAAAAATGCTTCTTGTCTAACCCTAATTTTTTTCCCATAGCTTGAGGTAAGCCCTCCAGCTCAAGCCTTGTCTCTAATCTGAGTTACTCACTATGTGGGTAACTCAAAAAAGGGTTAAAACCAGTGTTCTGTATTTCAAAAGGGTGTTGACACAGCCTAGGAGGGAAGAGAAGGACCCAGGAGCCTGTAAAATGCCCCATCCCAGTGGGACAGAAACAGTTAAAAAGAGAGAAACAGAAGATCACTCCCTACCTGGCTCTTACCTTCGCAACATCCCCGTCAGGATCCTGGAACTTTTCCCCAAGTTTGCATCCGTTTCCCGAAGCTAAAGGGGAAAATGTGGTGGGAACAGAAGAACATGGAAGGAAGGTCAGTACTCAGAGGGGTTTACAGCACCTGCCATTGAATGATAACTGAATGCCACGGCAGAGGAGCCAGACAGGAAGACGCACCTGGGACACTCACACAGACACACTCACACAGACACACTCACACAGACAGACTCACCTGGGACACTCACACAGACACACTCACACAGACACACCTGGGACACTCACACAGACTCACAGCTCTTAGATTCAGAAGACGACACAAGAAGATTAAAAATGGATACTTGAACAGGATATAAAAGCAAATGCCTCATGGATAGTCAGGGTTTAACATTCCTGTGGGAATTTATCTTTAGTATATGAATGTGCAAAGTTCTAAAACTATAAATGGAAACAAAATGAGGTTGAGGAAAAATGAGGGTATTTTCATAATCTTTGTTCTGAAAGATTGATGCGCTCCAAAATCTCCCTCAGAGGCCTTTTTCTTAGCCATGGAGTTAAATAAAATATTTACCTGAGGGGTATTCTGACATGAGGGGAAAGCCAGCTGCTTGTTCTTCCATCTCATGCCCTTGTCTTCTCTTCCTTTACTGGGCCCTTGCTCACCCTAGTCATTCTTCCACACCTGTCCTCACAGCTACGATGTTACTATCTTGTGTCGATCCCAGTGGCCTTTTATCTATGTCTTCTCATTTATGAACGTGTAACTGATGGCATGATCCATACTCACTCGTTCACGTGCTCGCTGTATCTTTTCTCTGTCATGACTAAGGTTTTCCAACATCTCTTGGCCAATTTGCTCTATGGAAAAGAAAAGAAAACGTAAGGAATGGTAACTTAGGGTATATGCAGAGCAGACATACCCCCATCCCCAAAGTACCAGAATGATCATGGATATAGAAGCAAGATTAAAGCGGTGTGTCCTTACATACGAGATACATTTTAATTAATGCATTTGAAATATATAAACAGTATTTGATAAATCTACCTATCTTGAGGATGACTGGGTACAATTAAAAGCAGGCTGCAGCCAAGATAGCATCAATGAGTTAATGGTGATGTGACTTTTCAAAGGCCACTCAAATAAATTCCCAGCAAAATGAAGGAGAGCCCAGGTGTAGTGATTAATTACTTTTCACTGTGGAGCACAGCCTTTGATTTTACACACTGAGAGTAACATGGGCAAGTCCTGTCCTTCTCTTGTGGCACTGGTTACCTATGTAAGCCAATATTTCCATTCAGAACAGGTGTGATTTTAATGCATGCAATCCTCAATCTCGTCCCCTACTGCATTTAGTGGTAGTGAGACTATCTCTTTGCCTCCACTCTCCTGGAAGCAAGAGCTCATTTCATGTGTTATTAGCTGCTGGAGATTCTTGAGTCAAACCAGGCGAGGAGCACTTTACCTTCCAAATGCTTAGACTACTACACAGCACTTAGCTCAATTCATTAAAAGCCACACTGTTGACTGAAATGAAGATTTCCCTGTCATAATGATCTCACTTGCTTGTCACTTGGCAGTCTCTCTTCTGACTATAGCCATTTTATCAGACACTACGTATGACCTGATCTTGCAAATACACAGCTACTTAGAATGATTTTTTTCAATTCCATTCACCATCACCAGGAGGTGCCTATCTTACAAAAGAAGAACCTCAAACTGCCTTTGTTAGGATTCGCCACCATAAAAATGGTCACATGCATTGCTGTACATAGATCCCTACACTTTCACAACTCTGAGCATGTCTTCCCAGCCCATGATTTTCCACATAAAGTATCTCTTCTTGGATGTATTTCAAATCTTTATCACAGACCTCATAGTTTCTCCTTAAGGTACAATTGTAAAACATACATGGTTTCTAGCAGACACATCACAAAAATAAAGACAGTGAATGAAGCCACCAAAGTTGAACATCTTTCATCCTGGTTTTGCATCAAATCTACAAGAAATACTCAACTTTGTCATACTGTTTCTACTGATTTTAGTTGCTTTAATCATTAAAATATAGCAATCATAATTAATTTATAACAAAAATCTATAATATGTATGATCACCACAAAGTCATTATTTCAGGAAAACACTATTCAATACTACTTCCTATCAAAATAGACCATATTACAATACATGATCAAACAAATGGAAAAGAGATTATTGATACTGTGTCTAACATCCCAATTAATATTTAAGGAAAGAATAAAGAACCGGAAGAATGAGGTAGAGAGAAAAATGAAGTCCCAGCAAGGTTTAGCCCGTTCTTCTTCTAAGACCTTGAAGCACAGTCCCTGAGCAGGCAGTCCTGGATAGCAAATGCAAGAACCTCAAGTCTGTCAGGTTTGCCAGGGAAAACACCACTCTGAACTGATCTGTAGTCCTCTACTCAAGGAATCAATGGAAGAAGAGGTCAAGAGTTGGACTGTTCTTGGAGTCATAAGCCACACCTACAAACTCCTTATTTCTGGTAGGTGACTCAGCAGCACAAGTATTAATCCCATCTTGCAAGAGAGTAGATACTTGAAAACTGTGGCCCTGGTCATCTTTGTTGGGAACAAAATCCTTCATTTCTTAGCCACTATCTTATATTTTAATACATTAATAAAGAAAATCCCAGGTAGATATATTAGAGATGATCAGTCTTATGGACAAAAATATATACAAAGAAAGTAATATTTGTATATCAAACAAAGCAAATTAGAGGAGATTGCTTTTAATACAATCCTTTGTCAGATAGCATTAGATATTTAGGGATTATTTAATTTAAAAATTCTAAGATGGTTAGTTTGACTTTTCTTGAATTACTTTAAGTTAAAAACACTCATCAAAAACACCAGTAAAGCATTCAAGAGGGCTGGAGACATGGCTCCGTGGTTATAGTGCTGCTTGCTCTTCCAGATGACCAGTCCCCAGCACCCACACTACAGCCTACAGCTGTCTCTGTAACCCTCTGTAACCCCAGTCCCAGATATCTGAGTATACCAGGCATGCACATGATGCAGAAACACATACAGACAAAACACCCACACACATACAAAATAAAACTAAGAAATATTACCTGAAAAAAGGGAGTTACGGGGCTAGAGAGATGGCTCAGCAGTGAAGAGCACTGGCTGCTCTTCCAGAGGTCCTGAGTTCAATTCCCAGCAACCACATGGTGGCTCATAACTATCTATGGTGGGATCTGATGCCCTCTTTTAGCATGCAGGCATACATGCAATTAGAGCACTCATATGCATAAAATAATTAATAGACTTGAAATAATGGCAAATGTGACATGTCATGTCTACAATTTTAATTCCTTAAAATTTCTTGTGTTCTTTGACAGGAATAGCTAGCATGCACCTATGATGCAGTTAGAGATGCACGCTTTATAGTATCCTTGCTGACACTAAGCATCTTCCTGAGGTTAGGAAACAATGGGAAGCACAAAATAATGCTGATTTTTGCATGTTGCAGCTCTACATGTCAGTGTGACATGATGAATGAATTCCTGGAAGGAAGACTTCCTTCCTGTCCTTCCATTTTCTCCACAGAGGTCCTGGGAATCATCCTGGGGATACAGCACTCAAACACATAAAATGAATTGTTTTTACAATTGCACAGAATCAATCATAGCGTCCACTCACAGCCCTTTTATTTATAGGGCACACACTTGCAGAGGGTCTTTGGGTAACACTGCATCCCCTCTCCAGCCTTTTGCATGCTGTATACAATAGGCATTCAATGCTTTCCCGTCTCCAAGTGAGCAGAACTAAGAAGGAAATAGGTAACACAAATCTAGCAGGACACTTCCTGCAGGACCTGCCTGGCATCTCCAATGTAGATAAGATCTAGGCTGAGGAGTGCATATCTCAGAGAGCCTTTTCATTCATAAAATAATAGTTGACAAATTGTATACACTCATCATGAGGTAAACACGAGTGAGTCTTTAAAAGAAATTGGACCTGTACTTTAGCAATGAATGGATTAAAATATTTCCTATGAAAAGTCAGATGTGACTGGAGCTTACATCATGTTACAAATATAGTCGAAGAAAAAGGTGCCTCAAATCTAATTCAGCACAAAATGTTCCATCTGATAAATTCAAAATATATATTTTTAAATTGAGCCATTATGTTAGGAGCAGAACGGCACACTCTCCAGAAGGTACTGATTACTCCTCAGCATGACTGTACTTAACTTTCCTCTTACAACCTTTGTTAAGGATGTGGTTTCCACAAAATTATTTTTAAAAGTGAAGGACACCAGTTGAGGCTTCTTTAAATTGCCAAGAGGAGACAAGGTTATTTTCCCAACACTTGAAAATGCCATTAGCAACCCAGGAGCATGGGGAAGGCACCCACAATGACTTGGCACTTGTCACCTGGACTGTGTCCTGTTGCACCCAGACTTAAGAGCTGCACTCAGTACTGAAGAATCTTTGGTGTTCCCGACACAGGGACAGTAGTGCGCCACGAAGACAGTTTTCTCATCTCTCTTCATTTGAAACTCAAGACGTGAGCGGCTTCTGCTTCCACTATGGTGGAGGAAGCGCGCAAAGGACCACTCATCCAGCTTGCCTCTCACTGCCTATAGGCTTCAACACCCACTCCGAAGTAAGGAAGAATTTCACGTCGGGTTGACTTCAAGGAAAACAGTTCTGTGAGCCTCAGTTTCCTTCGAAGTAAAGTGAGGGTCAGGCTGGACGACCTGGCTCTAAAATATTAAGACACGACGGCTCTAGACACAAGGTAGAGCACATGAGCAACAGTGTAAGAGCCAAGTCAGGGCTACTGATGCAGAATGCAGGATGCATGCCTAGAGAAACAGCAAACTAGTGAATACACTTTAGGCTTGTGTATGCCTGTGTGTGCACGTGTGTGTGTGTGTGTGTGTGTGTGTGTGTGTGTGTGTTTGTATGCATATTTTAAGGGAATTATGTTTGAACATTCTCTCCACAGCAGCTGAGTGTATATTCTATTTTGCTTTAGGATGATCACATCTATCATTAAGCAATTAAAAAAATCATTAGTGTTACTTTTATCAAAGTCATAGTACCAGACCCTCCCCTCAGTTACTGGTTTCCTGCAGATAATTAACAGATACTATTCCCAGGGCCCAGAGACATCAGTCAGAGGAGCTGTGCTCCCAATAACTATGTTCTGGAATGAGCAGGTACTATGTAAATTGAGGTTGTTAAACAAAAGCAACAATGTTAATTACAGCTCCATTCAAAAATAAGAGTGAATGGGCTCTATTCTGTGAACCAAGACCAGGACAGCAGGAAGGACGCTCCTTCTCACAATTCAATAAAGAACATAAAAGGCAGGAGATGAGGGCAGAAAACCTGAATGGGAAGCTGTCAAAGCATTCCAAAGGCTCACATGTGGAATTCACCCAACGTGTGTTTACTTAGTGTGTTCAGTGTCACCCAGCTTCCCAGGGTAAATGAATTACTCATTCTAAAAACAAAAAGAGAGAAAACAACAAAACCCCAATAGAACAAAAAAACCTAAAGTGCTGCAAAAGTACTGACAATTGACTGCAAAGTAATTAGAAAGCCTTTTAGAAATCATTGTGGGCCGAGTCAATCACTTTCTGTACTCCAGTGAACACAGACCACATTTCTGCCACTGCTTATATTGTATTCTAACCATCTGCTCATTCAAGAAGTCACTGTCAGGCTAGCAAACATTTTGTTTTTAAATCAAATACCATTTTAAGCATTTTTCAATTGATTGGAAACAACAATGAATTAAAAAATAAATCTCTCTCTCTCTCTCTCTCTCTCTCTCTCTGTGTGTGTGTGTGTGTGTGTGTGTGCATATGTGTGAGTTTATTTGCATGAATGGACATGCATGTTTGAGAGCAAGGATGTACAGAGGTCAGAGGACAGCCTCTGGTAAAGGTTGTGAAAGGACCACCTTTTACTTCCTTTGAAACTTCCTTCTTTGCTACTGTGTATGTCAGGCTAGTTGGCCCATGAGATTGAGGATTTTCCTATCTTGCCTCCCATCTCACTGTAGGAATGCTGGGATTACAGACATACACAGCCATTCCTAGCTTTACATGGGTCCTGGAGATCTGAACTCAAGTCCACAAGTTAGTGATTTCCCCACTAAGCTGTCTCTCCCAGCCCCTCAATTTATTTTTTAATGGTAGACCTCATAGAAAATGACAGACTTTCAGCTTCTTTGGAAATGTGAACTATCAGGCAATACCGAGTCTCCATGTTTACTGGCAGACACAAGCTAGGACTGAGAAGTGGTGCCCTGACAGAGGAGCCTGATCACGTCCAGCTTGCCACTTCCTCCCTAACCCACCTCATTCTTTCTGTTCCCTACTTGACTAGGAGGAATTGGAGAGTGTGTCTTGTGGCTTTAATGTTATTTCCATCGCACCCGAGAGCTCCTTTAGAGACAATGCCATGTCTTACTCCTCTCTGCATATGTGGCAGACCACAGAAGGCAGGCCAAGGCAGATGTTCAGGAAATATTTGTTTGTGAACTTGGAATATATCCAAGTTGTCTTTATCACACTTATAACAGAATCACAGGTATTTTAGAAAAAAAGTAGGTTTTAAAGCAACTGCAGAGATGAGCATAGGAGCAGCAGATGAGAGTGTGTGTGGTGGGGTGGAGATTGCCCAGAGAACAGTGTTAATTACTGATAGGGCTGCAACACGACACAAATCTCTGACTGCTTGGGTCAGTGAGCTTTGCAGTTACAAGTATGGGAAAAATTAAAAGTCCTTTATTCAAAATATGTTACAGCGTGTGCGGAGCAAGGCAACCTAACACATACAACAAAAGCATCATCTGTGGGATGGTCTGTATGTCAAACGCTCTGACTGGTCAATAAATAAAACACTGATTGGCCAGTGGCCAGGCAGGAAGTATAGGCGGGACTAACAGAGAGGAGAATTCTGGGAAGTGGAAGGTGGAGGAGAGACACTGCCAGTTGCCGCCATGACAAGCAGCATGTGAAGACGCCGGTAAGCCACGAGCCATGTGGCAAGGTATAGATTTATAGAAATGGATTAATTTAAGATATAAGAATAGTTAGCAAGAAGCCTGCCACAGCCATACAGTTTGTAAGTAATATAAGTCTCTGTGTTTACTTGGTTGGTTCTGAGTGGCTGCGGGACTGGCGGGTGAGAGAGATTTGTCCTGACTGTGGGCCAGGCAGGAAAACTCTAGCTATAGAAGCCTTTGCAACAACTTCAGCAAGAGAGGGATGGGGCCAACTCCATCTAGGACTCCATCATTCCCATGAAAGATTACAGCATGCTATTGATAAATACTGAAAATTATACAATGAACAGAACATCCTGGAAGGATTGAATCCTACTTTAACTTTTTGAGGTGAACATACTTTTGTTCTTTTGAAAAACAAGGAATGGATTATTGTACAGGCAAAAAATAACTATAGTAAAGGATCATCCCATGACCCTTCCATCAGGCTATTCATCATGGCAGGTGAAGGAGCAGGGCAAGGAGGGAAGATGCTTCAGTAAGCAAAGCACTTGTTCTGCAAACATGAGGATGTGTTGCAGTCTCCCAATACCAGTGTGAACAGCTATACCTTAGTACTGGAATAGCACACAGCTATTAACCTAGTACTGGAGATCAGAGGAAAAAGGAGAAGCCTAGGGCCTTGCTGCCAGCCAGTATAGTTAAAATGACATGTTCCAGGTTCCGTGAGAAACCCTGTCTCAAAAACTAAGACAAACTGGGAAGTAATTGAGGAAGGCCATTTATACGGACCATCCACGTGTACCCATATGTATTGTAAGTATCTATCTGAGTATTGGCTGTCAGGCCTTCCAGCTACAGGCCTAGAAGTGGACTGCTGGATTATGTGGCAGTTCAGTGTTCACCCTTCTGAGGAACTGCAAATTTGTTTGCATAACAGCTATTCATTTTATGTGGCGACCAGCAACACCCAGGAAGGAGCTCCAGTTTCTCTTGGGCCTTGGCATGGACTTGAGGGCATTCCCAGCTGAGGAGGATGGCGCTTTACTGTAGTCAGGGATGCTCCCGCCTGAGAGCAGCCAAGCACCTTCTTACGTGATTAGTGGCCATTTGTCGGTCTTTGGAGAAATGCACAGTAAAGTATTTGTCCATTTAAGAAGCTGCACCATCTTTTTATTCTTGAACAGTAAGAATTACTTATATATATTCTAGAGGTTAGACCCTTACCAAAATGTGACTTGTGAACACTTTCTCTCCTGCTGCTGACTTTTCACTTTGAGGTGTTTTTTTTTTTTTTTTTCGAGACAAGGTTTCCCTGTGTAGCTTTGCGCCTTTCCTGGAACTCACTTGGTAGCCCAGGCTGGCCTTGAACTCACAGAGATCTGCCTGGCTCTGCCTCCCGAGTGCTGGGATTAAAGGTGTGCGCCACCACCGCCCGGCTGAGTTGTTTTTTGATATGCAAAAAATCTTTAAGTCAGACAAAGTCCGATTTGTCAATATTTCCTTTTGTTGTCTGTATTTTGGGGGTCATATCTAAGAATTCACAGCTACCACCAGACTTCGAAGATTTCTAATTCTATATTCTTCTAAGAGTTTTATAGTTTATTCTTACACCTTATGTTTTGACCCATGTTGACTTTACATGGTATGAAGTAAGGGGCCAAAGGTATATTTTTGATTATACAAAACATTTACACTCAACTAGAAGTTAACTTTTATAACAAATATGTAGCTAGACACAGATATGCAAATATGTATTCATATTTATCATGCAAAATAATGAGTTACTAATATTTTTAAAATAGAGCTTTTATTTTTTACTACAACTAGACAAAGAGATTTAGAAATTAAAATATGCACAGAAAGCAAGCAGATATTCAGACTGAAACAAGAGGAAGAAACATGTGTGTACTAAAGAAATGGGAAAGAGTTATCAAACCTGAAGAAATACAAGACAATGGATATAACAGACAATACATTTTATATATTAATGCTGCTGAATTCCAGCATTAAGAAACACAAAGCACTCACCTACAGGATGATAAGCATTGAGGAAATACCAGCCAGGACAAAGAAAAAACTAAAGAAGAAACAAGATGACATTAAAGGTGGCTTAGAAATTAGACAAATGACTAATGCTTGAAAAGTACAGGGATAAGTCAGTTTCTTTAGCTTTCCACGAGGCACTATTTCTTCTGAGCACAAGGTCAACAAATACATACCATACAAGCTATCGCTCTTTAATACTAAATGTCTGGCAGACAGCACCAATCAATCACAGTACCCTGGAACGAACTCCTTAAAATGCTCCAGACAACCGACATCCATTGAGTACAGTTGTCCTCAGAGACAGGATCTATTTACTATCCTGGATCTGCAGCACCCGGTATCTTTTCTCAGTTGACAACAGGAACTGGGCAATTGCTAATTCTGTCAACTCTTTACTCCTTAGCTTCCAAGGAATGTCCTGCTCTTGGACTTTCTGCATCTACTTGCTTCAAAAGTTTGAGAAGGGTGAAGTTTGAAGTCACAGTAAAGGGCCTCGTCTGGTACCATGCAGCAGACTCACCTGTGAGATGCTACAGAGTTACTCGAACTTTACTGTAGGCTGACTACATCAGGAATCCCTAGCAGTGGGGTAACTTCATAAACCACATTCAATTCTTTACTATGGCCTACTGGCATCCACTTCTCATCAGTCTCGAGCTCAACATGCATGACTCTAATGCAGATATCTCTAAGTTTTGGTACTAAGAAGATTTTCTCAAGAAATTCAGAAACAGGCTGGAAGATGGTTTGGTCAGAAAAGTGCCTGCCATGCAGGCACAAGGACAAGTTCAGTCCACAGCATGCTCGTGGGGGCAGGTGTGCGGTATGTGCCTTGTAACGCCATGCTGGTGCAGTTGCAGAGGTAGTCTATGGGGACAAGCAGGTCTCTAGAGCTCACTTCCCAGCCATCCTCTCCAGTCAGTGAGCTCTGGGTTCAGTCTCAACAGAGTGGAGGGCAACTGAGGAAGGTACCCAAATTTGATTATTGACCTTCAGTCTCAATACCATACTGGCAAGCACACACACACACACACCCTGACACACAAACAAACACCCATACATGAAAATAAATAAAACGAAACTAGGAAGCAAGAAGTGATTCCATATTGTTTTGTTCAAGTTAATTTTAAAAATGAGACTCACAATTCTTAGCTTATCTCATTCAGGGCTACCACCATATCCCCTCTTGCTAATTAAAAACAGCTTTTGATGGTGTGGGGAATAATTCAGTTTGTATTATTGAACAATGCAAGGCACATAATCCAACACACACTCTTCTTTGTCCTGAGTACTTGGAAATCTGGAGGAGAAGTTTAGTCCTTAGCTGTTCAATGTTCCTCTCGAGTTCTTCCTACAGCCAGCTCACTATCACTCTTGCTACATAACACACACGTGCTCACTGCACACACCCCAATCCACAGGAACTCCCTTGTACTTACTTCGTGGTTTCTATCCATTGTCCTGGATTATTTGTTTGTTTATTAATTTCTGTGATGGATATACCCATTGAACTTTTTTATTATAGGACACTTAATGATTCTTATTTTGAAGACTACATATCATGTATAGATCCATCCATCAAAAAAAAAAATCAAATTGGCCAGATAGTTAAAAAAAAAAAAAACATACCCTGGGTTCCATATCCACAATTTCTAATTCAGTAGGTTTGGAGTGAGACTCAAATTTACATTTTTACCAAATATCACTTATTTCTGCTCTCTAGGTTATGCTTTGAAAAGCACTACTCTGGTGTCCGGGTTGACAAGCTAAGGCTATGAAGCCTGATATGTGTAGTACGTTTGCATAATTGAAGTTTTACACACACACACACACACACACACACACACACACACACACACACAGAGAGAGAGAGAGAGAGAGACAGAGACAGAGAGAGAGAGAGAGAGAGAGAGAGATTGAATAACACTACATGGCAGAACAGCCTTCTATTTTAGGCACTGAAAGTCTGGAAGGTCTTTGAGAGTTAAAAATTAATAAAATTAATAAAATTCAGGCCAGTGAGGTGGCTCAGTGGGTAAAGGCACTTGCTGCCAACCCTGACACCACACGGCGGGAGAAGAGAACTAACTCACACAAGCTAACTAACTCACTCTGATCTCTACTCATGCATGGTATTCGAAGACTGCCTTAACTAGAAATTATTAACAAATTCAAGACAAAGGAAAAAGTGAAAAAGGGACAGTGACTTCATGGTATATTTTGTGGAACTTAAAGGTTCCATGATCTCAGCATTATTTCTCAACTTCAGATGTCCGGATGACAGGATCTCTAAACTGAGCCCAGACAATGTCCTCTCCACCTAGTCCAGAATGAAAGAGACAGACGAACCCAAGAGTCCTGTGACATTAAAGAAGGGCCAGGTAACCACACTGATGGAGGCTCTAGCTGGTCAGATGGCAACGGCTGGTGACTCCAGGTGATGCACACTAAGTACCTGCCGCTCTGAGAACTTAAGTACCAGCCTGACTTCAGAGGGACCATCACAGCCACACAGGTGAGGCTCTTGGTAGAATCCTAGAGTTCGCTCTTGTTGTGCTTTCTTAGGAAGCACTGAGACACAGGGGGTTTCTAGAACCCAGAGTGAAACAAAGTCACTATTGTTTCTAAATACAACAGAGGATTTATTAGACCTCATCAGCAAGGCTCTACAGAGAACTTATTGGCATAGTTGTAGGAAGAATTTTTCATTATATTTGAATAGGCTCCGTTAGGAGCCACTAAAATCAAGTCTTTTACTGAACTTCTACACAAAAGTCTGAACAAGTTGAGATGGGACTTTCTGTGGAGAGAGAAAAGGCACCCAGGTTTAAATAAGCCTTTGTGGGTAAAAATGAGTTCACTCATTCAATATATATGCAACAAATGTTTACTGCTGACAGGCTGCGCACAAAACTCTGTGATGTACACTTTGTTCTAGGTTAATTCTACTTAAGTTTTGATGGCTGTTTATTGTCTGCTTCCTTTTATGTCATGGCACTGACTCTTCATAGCCCATAGGAAGGAGATTACTATTTACCTATTTACCCATTTACCCGTCACACTGACAGGGTCCTCAGAAGCTCAGAAAAGCGAAGTGACTTATCCAGGGTTGGCCGGTATTCCAAACCCTTGGCAGAGCCCTAAGCAGATGGTTTGGGCCGGTGGCAACCATGCTTTCACTAGCCCACAGCTAGCAGCACAGGCAGAATTCTGGCCTGGCAATTTGGAGCTGCACTTTGCAAAACCAAGTAAGAAAACAGGAAGCTCAAGAAAGCTTGGATAATTCAAAGCTTTAAATCCAATGGACAGAGCACAAGGTAAGTGGAAAAAGCAGGTGAGCAAGGTGAGTTTTCTAAGCACACCAGCCTCCCGCACAGCCTGCCCTCAGGCCCAGCCAGCCCGTTTTTCTAACTTTCTCCCTACCATCAGTGCAGAAGCCCCAGGCCTCTTTTTGGGATTTTGTGCACACTCAGAGACTGCTGACAGGGAAAACACAAGACTCTGAGGACAGAAGTGGGCTACTGTTGCACCATCTGTGCAATGTTCATGGTGTCCGGGGGGTGTCAGGCTTTGATTTCACTGTTCTAAGTAAACACCACCCAGACACACTCTAACACCTTTACTTCTTATTCACAGACTCGCTCTTTCTTTCTCCCAGCCTAAGTAAAGACAGCTCAGCACTGTAGAATTCTTCACAGGAAGCTATTCCCAGTGTAATGTCATATCCTGGTGATGACTTCCATACTGTAAGACACGGGATGCAGCTTTGTGGACAAAAACTTTCCTTGGGCGAAGCAGTGATGGAGACACTTTTTCTAATGGACCCCCCCCCTCCGGTCGAGGGAGTTGTTGAGGAAGAGTTTGGCTACACAGCCCAGGGTGGCCTCGAACTCATGTCCTTCTGCACATGTGCTACGATTACAGGGGCTTAGTTCAACTTTTTCTTTCCTGGAGGGTCCGTCCTTTGAAGAAAGAAGACAAACTGCTGTTCAAAGCCCATGCATCTCCTCCATGTTAGCCAGCCTTCTGCCACTATATTCCACACTGGAGATAATCTCTTACACGGAGAAAAGGTCTGATCTGTCACTATATTCCACACTGGAGATAATCTCTTACACGGAGAAAAGGTCTAATCTGTCACTACATTCCACACTGGAGACAATCTC
>CABHPH010128988.1:0-20025 GCA_902168325.1 Peromyscus nudipes | reverse complement strand
ACATTCCACACTGGAGACAATCTCTTACACGGAGAAAAGGTCTGATCGGTCACTATATTCCACACTGGAGATAATCTCTTACACGGAGAAAAGGTCTAATCTGTCACTATACTCAACATTGAAGGTAATCACTTACACAGAGAAAAGGTCTGATTTGGCTCTTTTAGTGTCTCCAGACCGCGGCCAGGGAGACCTAGAGCGTTTGTCTTCCAGGTGAGGACTAGGTATGGAGCAAACTGCTCCCCTCTTGGGTAGAATGCAGAAAGGAGGTGTGAGGTCCTGCAGTGCTCCTCTAGGACACACATCTGAGGGTCCTCACGGGTCCTTCTTCATAAATATTTCCATTTCTTCCCAATAGTGCCACCCTGGAAACTAACCATCAGCCTTTGGTTATGGAACTTCCACATCCAAGCTGTGGCATCCTTGAGAGAGCAATAGCACATACCCAATTTCAAAAGTTATCATCATTCTTATTTTTACTGTGGAAATTTTTAGTTTCATCCAAAGGGACTGGGATTACCACTCAGCAGTGTGGCTGTTCCATTAAGAGAGATGAGGCCTGCCTCCTTTCTCACCAGTTTAAGACACTGGGATATCAGTGTACATAGTTAAAACCTCATCTCTAACCTGCCTAATAGTCACTTAAGCAATCAAGGAGACTAGTGACAGAACTGCCCCATGTGACCTCCTGCAGCCTGGGACACAGCCCAGACCCCAGCTGAGAGTGGCAGATCAGCCAGCCTCGAGTACTGGCTCAGCCTTACAGCAGTACCTAAAACTGTTCAGCACTAAGAAGAGAAACAATGACCTTATCACATTAAAAAAAAAAAAAGAGCCCCACTCAATCCATTGAAGCACTGCCATATGAACACATCAGAATCACAGGAATGTAAGAAATAGCATCTATGTATCTAATGTAAGTCAAATGTCAGTAAACAACAGTAAGCTATTTTAACATGAGAACTCTCCAGTGAGGAGACATGCTTCCTATAAAGGCAGATAACATTTCTGATTGCAGCCAAATTCATGGAGGCATGACTTGAAGAGGCCACAGAAATTATGTGAAGTCTCTTCTAGCAGAGAGAGTGGGTCTTAGGGTCTCGCACCTACCACCATTTCCAGGGGGCTGATGAGCCTACAGCAGTCACTAAACTAATAATATACAAGAAACAACACCATGACCTACTTCAAATTATTGGTACCAGTTCAGTTCTAGGGCTGCCTCACCTTCAGAATCTAGACGATAATAACACAGAATGAAAACTTCCCTTTTTTGCACAGACAGAAGCTCAGGAAGCCAGTGAACGGCTTGGCAGCCTAGAGACTGGCTATGTGCAGCATTCTTTGAATACGAATTAGCAGTGGGTAATGGCAGCATATTTATGAGGCCTCTTGCCGGGTCCTTTCCTCCTGTGAATGCTGTATAATTCATTGCGTGCGCCCTGACCCCAGTGCGCTCCTGTTCTGACAAATCATACTTGATTAAGACAAATCTTTATTAGTTAGCTAGTCAACTTCCCCATTTATCACTGGCAAATCCCATTCTCCTCTTCAGGTGCAAGAAAAGTGACTGAAACCCTCACAAACAACAGCCAAATCACCTCGAACAGCTAAATAAGAATGATGTATTTCTCACAGACACTGAAAATAAACCTAAAGCTTCAGAGTCTTAGATGGCTAAACAAAGAATTCAGGAGGTATATAGTACACATACTGATAGACTCAAATCCCCTACACATCTCACCCAAGCCAAGACACTGTTAATTGTGTAATCTGTGTCAGGATTTTTATCTCCTACTAAACTTATTTTAAAAGCAAAATGCTATGTTCTTAAAAACTGTATTATAAAGCTGGAGGCTCAAAGTGCTGAAACAGTAAAGGTGAAAAGACTTCCCAGCATACAGAAAGTTTATGGTCCCCACCAAAAAAATAATAACAACCACTACAATCTCTAAAGAGTAGAATTGGATATGGTAGAACAAACTCAAGATCACTGTTGATTCTCTCCTGGGTGGAAAATGTGTGTACTCTGAACAGTCTGCTACATTCTTATGAATTTCAGTGTCGTTCACCCTAAATGACTGGATGTTTATTTAAGAGCTGATCCTCACTGGGTGTCTAGTGATCCCAGGACTGCTCTCAGACCCCAGCAAGGAAGCCATTGGTCACAAAGCCATACACCATGCCCCAGGACTGCTACTCAACATAGAAAGCAGTCCTTCCAACAAGTTTCAGAAATTCTTTGGTCTCAGGAAGGTAGACTCAGTACAGCCCATTACCTTTCATTCCTCAGTGAGAGATGGAATGAAAATGTTCATGTCAGACATTCATTTCTCAAATTTTTACTCTTATGCCTCATTCCAATGTAGGAGAAACACGCTTTTGGTTTTTTTCATGTTACCAAATTAATCCAGATACGTAACGGTGGTGTAATCTCAGAATCCCTTAAGAACAATAACAATCCAGAGACAATGTGTCAATATTTCATAGTATTCCCATATGAGCTCCTATATGTTTCACATTGTTAATAAACAAACCTATTTATTACCTATGGGGGAAGCCCATTTTTGCTCCTGATATCATTAATGAAATACCGGTTACACTATATGGCACAGATATAGTATTTTACCTTGTTGATACTCTCATGTGTTACATGGGAAGCATCACTCAAAACATTTTCCATGTGGGGGCTGTCTTCTGTTTGCCAAAACTTCCCATTTAGACAATGTGGATACATCTTGAGAAGTGAGGTCCGAGCTTAGTAGGAGAAACTTCAAAAGCACACCTACTGCAGTAGGGAACAGCATGTTGATGGTTTAGAAGCAGACAGGCTCTGATTAGATCCAGGGCTCAGAAGAGATTACATCTGAACCACCCCTCCCCTGCCTTACAGGTCTTTCATCAGGACCTTAAAGCAGTGAACAACTATTCCAAAAGTGCAAATTGCCGTGGTCTTTTTGGAAAACTTTTCCTTTAGTTGGAGGGTAGGCTGGAGAGTTATCCTCTTTATGATGTGTCCACAGAAATAAGGGGAATGTTTTGAAATTGCTTTTAATCTATTCCATAGATTCACTACTCATTTATATTTATTTATTTTTTTTCATTTAGAAAAGTTGGTAAGAATAAACTCTTCTAGAAAGGCTAAACTATTTGCCCATGGAAGCCAAATTTAGGTCATAGGTAAGGTTAGAAATCTAAGACAACAGAACATTTTTGAGAGCCAACACTGTGGCAGGCTTTGTGGGGACACTAAGAAGGACAAAGCAAGGTCCAAGCACTTAGCAGCTCACAAGCAAATGGGACGGAGTGACATGAAACCCATCATTAAAACAACATGTAAAAAAGCTACAAGTGCTCCGTGGGAGCACGTGTCAAATGTGTTGGATCAGCCAACATAATGGTCCTCTCCATAGATTCCTTCAGCATCCTTGTCTTCAGAATCCATGTCTTAACTCCCTCTCCAGCTTAGCTTCTTGCCACACTAAGCTAACAGACTGACAACGATGTTGACATCTTTTGATATTACTTAAAATCTCAATGTGATTTATACTCCTCACCCTCCCCCAAAAGGAAGGAACCATGGAACCAATGCTCCTTCTTTCTTTTGAGAATCTATATCACCTTGACCTGAAAGTATAACATGTGATGGGTATTTGGATAATATACAGGTGAGGTTACATTTCTTGCAAAATTTGTCAGTGCAGATGTCAAAAGGCATTTGGGACATACCTATCGAGCGAGACACAAGCCAAAGTGAATGATAAGGATAAGATATTCTCCAGTTGTGGAGGTCAATCCCTAAAAATGTCTTTTTATACTTCTATCTATCTATCTATCTATCTATCTATCTATCATCTATCTATCTATCTATCTATCTATCTATCTATCTATCTATCTATCTATCTATCTATCTATCTATCTATCATTGTTTTTATGTGTGTGCCTATGTGAGTTTAAATGTACTATGTGTGTATAAGTATCCACAGAGGTCAAAAGTAGGCACAAGGTCT
This sequence comes from Peromyscus nudipes, assembly GCA_902168325.1. Taxonomy (NCBI): domain Eukaryota; kingdom Metazoa; phylum Chordata; class Mammalia; order Rodentia; family Cricetidae; genus Peromyscus; species Peromyscus nudipes. The sequence goes on along the minus strand of CABHPH010128988.1, from coordinate 16,015 downwards.
CCTGGAACTGTGGTTATAGACACTTGAGTCGCCATGTAGGTGCTGGAACCTGTGTCCTCTGCAAGAGCAATAATCAGCACTCAACTGCTGAACCCTCTCTCCAGCCCTGGCTATCTTGTTTGTTAATGGTTAATCTTGATTGTCAACCAGATGAGGCTTGGACTCACCACGGACCTGGTCACATCTATGAAGGTCTGTCTAGGTTAGCTTTATGGAGATAGGTAGGGCCACTCTAGATATGGGCAGTATCACTCCCACGGCTGGGGCTGAGACTAAGGAAGAGAAGAAGGTGGGCAGCATCACCAATTGTTCTCTGCTTCCTAACCATGGATGGAGCATGACCAACTGCCTCGGGCTCCTGCTGCCACAATGTCCCTGCCATAATGGACCATACCCTGGAACCATAAGTCAAAAGAGACCTTTTTTCTTAAGTCTACTTCTCATTCCTGACAACAGACTGGCAGCAGGTAACTAAGCAGCAGGGCACTGTTCTGTGTCTTTCCTTCCTACATATTCTGTGGCACACACCATACCACACGCTTCTTAGGTGAGTGGGAAAACAGATGAACAGAGGAGGAAGAGGAGGAAAAGAGGAATAGAGAGAAAAGAGGAAGTGGGGAAAGTGACATTACAAACTTTCTTGGCTAAAGAGGTTAAGGTAGTCAGAATAATTCTAGAACCGGGAGGGATTTGGATATTCTTTATTCCATGCAAGCTGGAAGATCAGCTAAAAAAAAAAGTGATTTTTCTAATTGGCCCATCTTATCTTAACTCCTTATTTTATGTCCTGTGTCGCATATAATACAGAGAAAGGAAGTTCAAGACCGTGTAATTACTGTGACTACTTCTTACCAGAGACTACAAATGGCCCTGGGGCATGGCTTCCAAACAGTCCGATCATTTTGCAATGGTGGGTGAAATCCCGAGAGGCCAGCTTCTATCAGAGCATGGTCTAGACTCACCATGTTAGTGATGCTATCTGAAGCTTGCTGGAGATATCAGATATGTGGCCGTGTATGCCCTATAATGAGGAACGGGGTTAAAACAGGGTGGCAGGGAGGGAAGGAATGCACTTTTCCCTCACAGCTCACTTATGTATGACCTTACTGAATTCTGGGAAAGAATTTAAGCAGTGTATCTACTTAGGTATGGTAAACTGATCCCTCATTCATTGAAAAAAAACATTAACTGAGTGCTTATTATGAACCAGGCACGGGAATGGAAATCAAACATGACATCAGGCGATGACCTGTGTGCTAACAGGCAAACAATGATTCTTTGAAAAGTGGAGGTTAAGAACATTTATTGAATACTTTGAGGTCATTTTCTTACGAATGCATTTTTAACAGAACAGGTTCATGGGAGTGTACATGAATGCATACATTCCTATGAAGACCAACAAATGCCAAATGACTGTAGTGTTTTGTTGCTCCACTAAATGAGAGGGAAACAAAACTATTCCTTAGTAGAGTATAATTTTGTCATTGTACCAGTATAATCTGATATTCTATTGCAAACACTTAGTAGAGAAACCTAATTCTGCTGCAAATTTTCAGAATGTGTTAAAATTGATGTCAATGTCTCAGTAATTTCGCAGTTTAAAAAACAGTTAGAATGTAATGACTACACTCCACTTGATTAAAGCATTTACAGCTCTAATCAAAAACTGACAGCAAGATCAAAGATGTTAACTTAAATCTCTCCTCTAATTATGTTTAAAATGCCACACCTCAGGCCTGTCTCTCCTCTTCTTTTTCAAACCAAATTCTGCTTAAGAAAGATCTAACACTTCTTAACAGTTCATTATCCAATAAAACTATTCAAAGCTTAAAAGCAATCTACACAATTAGTCAGGACCTCAGGGAGTCCACCGGTAGTCTTTATTACAGGACTTCATATTAAAACACCTTAATTATATTTGTCAAATGGATTTCATTAAAACCCATCGTCACTTTAATTTTCATATTTTGACAGTGCTGGCATAGGCATTATTACCACCTGCCAGGCTAGGAACTACAACAAAATTGTCAAATTCCTTCAAATCCTAAGCAGTTTCTTTTGTACCTGACTGATGGTTTTCCCTGTGTGGGGGAAGCTCTTGCAATTAGGAAAATTAAAATTTTCCTACATAAATTCCACTCAGAAAACACACACACACACACACACACACACACACACACACACACTCTATGTATGTTTCTTGCAGGTGCCGGGTTGCCAATGTGCTCTGCAGAGGATGATGCACACACTTTGCCGTTGTGCATCTGAATAGCAAAGCCGAGACATCAAACAGAATGTACTATGATTCAATCACATCACAACCATCAGGACTTGAAAGCCAGGACATTCTTTTTTTTTTTTTTTTTTTTTTTTTTTTTACTTCCTATTCATTATGCTGCCATATTTCATAAGATATACGGTGTTCCTGGCCATTCACTTGAGATTCGATTGTATTTTCATTTGCCACCACGACTTCCACTATTGAAATAGCAAATGGGAAAGAAAAAGTGCATGCAACCTTCTCTTTCCAGCTATGCCGTGTTTCATGTCAACAGAGATGCAATGTTTACAGGCATTTTCCTAATTCAGCTGGTTATGCAACTTTGGGAAGATGGAGGTATGCACAATAACATGCAAAGCATTTCTGTGCTTTTCTCTGGATTTTCTAAGTTTTTGGTAGCATTTGAAACACTGAAAGACAATTTCATAATAATCTGTTTTTCAAAATTTCTATGTTTTTCAAGTATTAAACATAGAACAAGCACAGCAAAAAAAAAAAAAAAGATAAAAAACAAAACAAAACAAACCTAACAGACTTGTAAGATATAACAAAGGAGCTGGACTTCTGGCTTATGTCAACACACTTCTGGGCTTGGTGGAATGGTCTCTTGAGTAATAATCACCTTGCTTTATGAATACTTTAAGTCATAGTAAATGGTCTTGGATTATTTTGAGTGGAGCTGGAATTTTAAAGATTTACTTACAAATTCAGAAGACATTAAAAAAATCATAAATGATCACTGACTTATGTGCCTCAAAATTTAATATCAATGAAATAAAAAATATGCTCTAAGAGTTAGATGTACAGAAAAATGCATTTAAATACAGCTCCACCGCTGCTGCTGCCTGGAAGTCTTCCATGATCAACTTTGATGGCAATGCTTCTCCCTCCTTTGGCTTTAAATCGATTCATTATCTGGGCCACTGTTGTGGCACATATCTTTAGGTGTGTGTTTTCTCCTTTTCTCTATACCCAGAGCCTAGCAGAGTGCCTAGTCCTGTATGCACAGTGCCTGTCTGCTGGGCTTCTGGCTGTGTTCCCTAACCTCTCCATAGTAGGGGATGTCTTATTAGTCTTCTTCCACATGCTGCTTCATAAATGGTAGGCATCTGAAGCACATGCATGTATATGGCATGTTTGAGTGTGCATATATACCTGAAGACATATGAAATTCTATGGATATAAAATAAAAATCCATGAATGAAAGAATGTAAAAATCATCAATTCTTTAAATTTTTAAATAAAATGTTACTACAATCTACTTTTGAGTATGTATATGTACGTGTATACATGTGTAAGTATACCTGCAGAGGTCAGAGGTCACTATTAGGGGGTTTTTCAATTGCTCTCCATTTTACTTTTTGAGACAGTTTCTCTCATTTAACTTGGATCTCACCAACTGGCCACGTTGGCTAGCTGATAAATACCAGGGATCATCCCGGCTGCACTTCCCAAGCACTGGGAAATTAGACATGTGCCCAACTTTTACATGAGTTCTGGGGCTCTGACCCAGTCCTCACGCTCTGTAGCAAGCACTGTACTGGTAAGCCATCCCCCAGGCCCATAAACATTGCTATCCCCTCGAAACACAAATCCTTCACATTTGTCCCACCCTTTCTTGGTTGGCCCTTTAGCAATTCTGCCTCGGATGGCTCACTAATGGAAGGGATGGAGTGGACACAACAGAGGAATAACTCAAACCCTGTCCAGGAAGTGCCTCAGATGACAGGAAGCACCTTCCATTGCAACCAGTCAATGATTTATTTGAAGATATTATTATTAATAATAACAGAACACATGGATTTTCCCCACTAGGGAAAAAAAAAGAAAAAAGACTATTTTTGAAATGTTCCTAGAAGATCATTTTGAAAATGAGGCCAGGTGCAATGTCCATTGGAAGATCTGAAGCTTATTTGATAGAAATAGAGGCCTACAGAGGCCTGCCCACATAAAAAGCACTAGGCACATACAAGCTCATGAATCCTGCAACAATGTTAACTTGGTGCTCCAAGCCCAGTTGGAGTAATGCGGAGAATTCTTCTGCATTAGTATGGGGTACTATATCAGACTTTGCTCAGTAGTGCCATGGTTCTGAAGGCACCCAGTTCCTATTCTTGTTGCTCATCTGTGTGCAAGAGCAGGAGCTAACTGCACACTCAACATGGTGTGCACAACAGATAAACAGGTACTGTGGAAGAGCAAAGTGTAGTTTGTAAAACTAGGCACCATGGGCAGCATAAAGAACAGCATGTATGGCTAACCTAGTGCTTCACTAAACATGAGTAACTAGGGACAGGAGGTGTGCCTGAAGGGATGGCGGTAGCAGATGATGGATACAGAAAAACCATTTAAGAATGTTATTTGTGCCGGGCGGTGGTGGCGCACGCCTTTAATCCCAGCACTCGGGAGGCAGAGCCAGGTGGATCTCTATGAGTTCGAGGCCAGCTTGGGTTACCAAGTGAGTCCCAGGAAAGGCGCAAAGCTACACAGAGAAACCCTGTCTCGACAAACCAAAAAAAAAAAAAAAAAAAAAAAAGAATGTTATTTGTAAGGTGGGGGCTTGGCAGTGAGGCTGGGACCATCATCAGTAGCTTCTAGGAATTCCTTTTGAGTGTCTGTGAGAGCATGCTTGTGCAGATGTTTACAGGTATATATGTGTATTTGTGGAGGCCAGGGGTCAATCTCTAATGTTGTTTCTCAGGTACTGTCCATCTTGTTTTTTGAGACAGGCTCTCTCATTGGCTTGGAGCTTGCCCAGTAGGCTACGCTTGCTGGGCAGAAAGTCCTAGGGCTCAACCTGTGTTAGCGTTCCCAGAGCTGGGATTCACAAAAGCATGCCACCCTGCTTGGTTGAAAAACAAAAACAAAAACCCTCTATCTTTATTTATTCTTTGAGAATTTCATATATGTATATAATGTGTTTTGATAAGACACACCACAACCTCCAACTCCTTCAAACCTTCCCATATGTCCCTCTCATTTCATGTCTTCTTCTTTCCTTTACCACTTCCTCTTCCTCTTCTTCATTGATAACCAACTAAGTACAAATCAGTGCTGCACAGGTGTAGGGCCATCTACTGGAGCGTGGGCCACTAACCAGGGGCCACACCACAGAGGAAAACTAACTTGACCACTGCGGCCTTCAACTATTAATAGCTCCTTAGGTAAGAGTGGGGCTTTGTGAGCCTTATGGCCCATGACCTCCTCACCCAAAGGTTCTTGGCCAGGCTTAGAGTACCAGACATGAATTCCATCTTGTGGAGTGAGCTTAAATCCAATGAGAAAGTAGTTTTTTACTCCCATAACATTTGTGACACTATTGTACCAGGCTGTTGATGACTTTTCTACCCCCAGCAACCTGTGTAACAGCTTCAGGTACTATGAAAGACAGCCAATCAGGGAAGAGGCTTCCAGGGTAGTATTAGCTTGATTTCTCCATGTCCTGTGACCCAAGTGTGTGGCATCTTCAGCGAAGGGGTCTTACCAATAGGTTTTTGTGGCAACCAAGAGAAATGGCAATAGTCTGTATGGTTTTGGGGTGTTTAAGGGATCCCCTAACCAACAACTTGAATGAAAGTATCCCACACCTGGTATAGACACAGGCTTTTTTAAACAAGGGTTCTAGGGTGCAGGTTTTTCACAGTTAAACAGCAAGCATTTTACTTACCTAGCTATCTTCTCCACAGCCCACTGGTGGGAATTTCTGCTTGGGACCATGATGCAACTACCTGAACTGCCACTTCAGTTCCTTAGGTCACCTGTCCTCTTGAGATCATACTGTCATGCAAATCTTCCCTAGCTCCTTTTCTCTGGCCTCTGCACTCCTTCCAGATGCCCCAGTTTTGGAACCATGGTGACATTTTCAACCTTTCTACAGCAAATAGGGAGAGTGGCTATTCTGATTTGTTTCTCTTAGCATCAAGCTTGGCGTTGGCGGAACGGAGCACTGGGTGGTGATGTGAGACATATGGGATCACAGGAGCCTGCAGGACTGAAGGGAGCTGCAACGGCTTACGGCTTTCGGCTTTCGAAGCACATGATCAGAGAAAAAGCCTCAAGTGCCCAACCGACAGCTCTGCAAGGCTCTTCAGATACTGCTTGCCCAACAGGAGGGAAGCTGTGGCTTCTGTGGCTCCCCAGGCCCCTCTAGAATGATTGCCTTGGAAAAAGAGATTGCTTTTCTATACTGGTCTAAGACAGCTGAACAGTATTTCCTAGACTTCCCAAGTCGTATGAATACAGTTGATCAGAATATGCCTGATTTCACTGTTAGCTAGAACAGAGAGCTAGCCCTGCATACCAAGTAATATGGATGATAAACCAGGGAATTTGTCAGCATCTTTCTAGACCCCAGACTGTGAAGGACTCCAAGATGCTTTGCATTCAGACCATCCCCAGGGTTGCTGCTCTCTCCTCCACAAGAGATTACCGACTCACTTTGCATAAAACAATAGCTAATTCAGTAGTTGCCCAGTAGTGATAGGGTGATACTAAAATGCTTTAGCTATTTGTTTCTCTGGGAATCAGCACTGGGCCTTTACCACAGCATGCATCTATACAGCCTCAGTTACTAACCAAGTCATTTACAAAGTGGAGCTGCCCAACCCTCTGAAATATTTATCTAGAGGAGCTGGTGGGTTTTTTATTGTTTGTTTCTTACTTGGAGTACCAAGAACCCCATTACCCACCTCCAGGCTCTGCAAAGCCTGGTCTTCTGTAGCACGAATCTTAAAAGGTCTTATTAATAAAAACAAACCCGGAGCCAGGTATTGGGGTGAATGTTGGAAGATCAGAGAAACAGAACCAGCCACAGCCAACCTCACCTTGCCAATTCCTCAGCTGATCTTGTTTCCTCAAACTGAAAGCTTCTGAGTCCTTACCTGAATGGATCTCAGCTTAACTGCTGCTCAAAAGCCTAAAATCTTAAAAAGCTAAAGTTCCTGGTCCTCATGCCTTATATACCTTTCTGCTTCCTGCCATCACTTCTTGGGACTAAAGGTATGTGTCACCATGCCTGGCTGTTTCCAGTGTGGCTTTGAACTCAGAGATCCAGATGGATCTCTGTCTCTGGAATGCTAGGATTAAAGGTGTGTGTGTCACCATTTTCTGGCCTCTATGTCTATCTAGTGGCTGTTCTGTTCTCTGACCCCAGATAAATTTATTAGGGTGCACAATATATGGGGGACACAATACCACCACAGTCCCCAGATGTGGGTCTACTCATTCTCCATCAGAAGTGGGAGACAGGCAAGGAGAGGATGGGAAAGCTTTAGGCAAGATAAGGCTTTGGTCAGGTTCAGAGTGACTGCTGATTATTTTCTTCAACTCTCACATTGCATTCCTGAGACAGCAGGATTTTCTGCTTCTTAGGTAGATAGTATTTTAATGACTGATAGCTACTGCTGCTTAGAAAACCTCCTAATGTGGCTTCAGCACCTCTGCTGTAGTGTTTATGCAGATATACTTTATACTTTAATATCCTGATTGTGTGTGTGTGTGTGTGTGTGTGTGTGTGTGTGTGTGTGTGTTGCTAGGGGTCCAACCAAACACTCTGTCACTCAGCTCCATCTGTTGAACTTTGGAATAAGCACTCAAAAATAAACTATTCAGGAGGTATTCTCATAGTCTGTGAACTTCAATTTTGGCTAAGAAAAATAATTTCATCTTTTAATTTTAACTTCAAGAGGCCCTTGGGTCATTACTTTTCAAAGTCCCCAGCAGATGGTGGAAAGCAATGATTGGTCCTAATTGCCTGGCAAGGAAAAGCTACAAAAGGAGTTGAATTGCTTTTGTACTGCTATGAGTCAGAGCATCGTGAAATGCTATTGTGTCTCCTGGTCTACGTTTTAGTCCTCAAAGCAGACAACTAACATGAGCCACCCTGGGACTAGGGAGGACACGGGGCCCCAGGTGACACTTTTTCACAGACTCCCATATTCCATGTACTCCTTTTCAATGACAGCAAGTGTCTTCTGTGCGACACAGGGTCCGTGCGGGAGGAAGCGAGTCGGCTGGTTTAGGTTGCTTCGGGCCCATAGACTGGAAGCGTCGGCACGGCCGGCTCTTGTTCTTCACTCACTCAGTGACAGGGTAGCTCCTGGCAAACTCACTGCGAAACTTCACCAGGGCCTCAGTCAGGAAACTTCTGGATCTGAGGTGAACTGCTGAGGGGATGAGGCTCACCGAGGAGGGAAATACAAACACCCTCAAAGCCCACAACTGGGAAGAGCTGGAAGTCAATACTGCTACAGAATACTTAGAGTTCCCTAAGAGATCCACCGGAAAGAATAAACACTGGAAAAATCAAAGGCTCCAGTAAGTCTAAAAGCTCACTAGTTAAGTAATATTTGCTTTTTTCTATTTTGTCAACTTTGATTATACATTTTATACTGTCAGTGAAATTTGGTAATAAAAAGGGAAAGCCTTAATTGAAATGCTTGTAAAATCCTCTTACTCAGAGAGTTTGTGTGCACTGATTAATTAAGAGACTTTCACAGTTTTCATATTGATTGCCTTTGTGTTTCTGAACTTCTGTCTGTTGCTCAGTACAGAGTAAGAGTAAGAAGTCAAGACTGTAACAAGATGTGCGATTTCTCACACAGACGTCCACTTTGATAAAAAAGGCTTTCTCCTCCCTCTTGGACCATTTCTCTGTTCTCTCATGTTGGCTGGAAGAAACAGGCTCTTCAATGCTAATTTTCTTTTCTCAATGTCCTAATTTCACTAAATGTTTCTACAAGACAAAATCTGTCATGATTGCAATTTGTATTTATTTTAGTAAACTGTTTAAAAAAAGAAGTAGTGAAATCTAGCCAATTTACTCTTAGATCGAAGGAGAAGTTAATATTTCTATTTTAGATCTCTGTTGAAGGAAACAGGGATTTTCTTCTACATGTGGATGCTGCAGTGTGACACCTTAACACTAGGATTTTTTTCCTAATGACTCCGAGAAAGAAAAAGGTTTGAGAACTGGGAGCTCAACCCACCTCAGAATCAAGTAATCTTTCTCCACAGCGTCACTAGAAAAGGTTTCATGGGGTTTTTATGTAACAAATTACATTGTAATGAAAATACAATAGGGCTTTGGTTTTTTTAATTAGCCTTTCTCTTCTCATTCTGCAGTTAGCATGTTACTACAAGCGAAAATAACTAAAATCTGAAGTGTTTCTACAAGTTGGGTAATTTTTAGGATGTCACTAAAGAGATAAACTCACATATTCTCTACTTTGTTTAGGAATTTCCCTGTACCAAGACAAGATCTGTCTCTCTTCTTTTGAGCATTTCAGCACATTTGTCCAGCATTATTTTTTCATTCTCTTTTATCCCCGGGGCTCTCAATGTTTAAATAGCTCCCTCCCACGTAAAGCTTTGCACTGATATCGATCAGCCTAGGCTAGAAGCTACTATGAGGCATTTTCAATAATCAGCCCAGCTGTTCAGAGAGTTGCCTGAATAAAACCCTTAGGTAAACAGCACAGTGCTCTGAGAATGCTTTGCCAGCAATCAGACCTTCTCGGCAACGAAGGATTGCTGCTAATGCTTCACCAAACAAAGGACTAATTCTGACTTCAACAATGAAGGCTACAGGGTAATTCAAATAAATCCCATCTTTGATTCACATATGTAGAGACCATGAAGGCTCCTTCCCCCAAACATGCTTGCATAGCTGATTAATTCCAAAGCATTATGTGTCAAGTAAACTGTTTTTTACAGAGCTCAAAAAACCAAGTCCATGCAAGGTGTTTGCAGTGTTAACATTTGACCATTTACTTCTTACTCCTCACCTTCAGATTTACATCTGTTTACTTAGATCTTTGAGTCAACTATATTATGTACCTTTCTGTAATATGTACCATACAGCACAGAAATAAAGGAGCAAGTGTACAGCTATAATTTTACCGTATGTTTAATTTCATTTCTCCTGACAAGCCAGATGCTAAGAAATGAGACTCCTATGGAGAGTCCTAACCATGACTTCCTGCTGCTATACAGAAGTCTAGAAAGAAGCACCAAAAATCTGACACAGCACAAAGGACAAGGGAAAAGCTGAGTACTGTCCCGTTACAGAGTGGCCCCTCATGTCCACACCCTCGAGGAGTATGAACACACACACACACACACACACACACACACACACACACACACACAAACAGCACCCAAAGAGATGAGTCTGAAGACATCTTCTGATGCTTTTGGAGCAAGAAAGTAAAACCAAATAAAAGTAGGCACAAACAATTTCAAATGTTCTCAGAGGAAGTGCTGAAAAGGCTTCCAGGTCATTTTTAACACTGAACACATCTTCTGGTCAAGGTTAACCTGTGACGTGACATGTGAAACTTCTGAGAAATTAAGAAAGCCAAGTTGGTTCATGTGGTGATATATTCTGTACCCTAATAAACTTATCAGAGGACAGAGCTAGCCACTAGATTAGACATAGAGGCCAGACAGTGGTGGCACACACCCTTAATCCTATCATCTGGGAGGCAGAGATTCGTCTAGATCTCTAAGTTCAAGGCCACACTGGAAACAGAGCCAGACAGTGGTGGCACAAGCCTTTAATCCCAGGAAGTAAGATGGCAGGACACAGAAAGGTATATAAAGCATGAGGAAACAGGATCTTACTCTCTTGAGGGTGAGGATTTTGGAGAGGTAAGAACATGGCTGGCTTGTTCTGTTTCTTTGATCTTTCAGCTTTCACCCCAATATCTGGCTCTGGGTTTTTTTGTTTTTTAATTAATTAGACCTTTTAAGATTCTTATTGCAGTTTCATCTCATTTATCATGTAATTTATCATGAATTCTATATCCACAAAAAAATCTGAATAACCCTTTCCTGTCTTCCTATTATTCATTTAATCATTCATTTATTTATTGACAGAGACTAGTAATTTACGTAGCTTAGACTAGTCTCAAACTAATTATTCTCCTGCCTCAGCCTTCTTAGTGATATGTACCACCAAGTGTGGAATCTTTTTGTTAATTTTGCTTTGAATATTGATTGGTTGCTTTTTCCCCTTTAGTTTGAGATAAAAGAATAGGCTCTAGCATTTAGTTTGGGGTAAATCCTGTATGTAGCAATGAACCAAAGAACAAGAGGTGATCTATGACAGATTCCATAATGTATTTAGTAGATAGGATGTCCCGACCTGCCTTCAACACACTGCTCAGAAACAAGCAAACAAATGAACAATTATGATAGATATAGATAATAATATTAATCACAATTTGTGCCCTTGTATAAATTTCTGGCATTAAAATAGCAAACACATGAGTTCATTCAATGTTCTTGTTCTGCAAAACCCTCCAGACAAAGCATCGTCATTCTGCAGAGAGAAGCACAGTGAAAAGTGCTTGGCTTTGATGCGGACAGCCATCCATGTGCAAAGGAATCTACGCAGAGGCTGCTGTGAGAAACAGACCTCTACCCTGCAGATCTTTCTTCACGGAGGGTGTCACCACCTTACCTCAACTCGTGGCCATCTCTGTTCTCACCATGTGTTTTCTTCCTACATTTTCCAGGTTTTCTTTGAGAGCCTCATTCACTGTCTCGGTTTTTATATCATCACACTTCTATACTTGAGCCATTAACCTAGGCCAAGTGTTGTCCCCTGTTTCCTGTTACACATTGTGTGTTTCACCCAGCTGGTCTCAGCAGCACCTTAAAGTCAGCAGGTATCAAATGCAAACCAAATTAAGAGGTCTCCTGGATGCCAGGTGGTGGTGGTGGTGGTGGGGGGGGGGGCGGCGGCGGCGGCGGCGGCGGCGGCGGCGGCGCACGCCTTTAATCTCAGCACTCGGGAGGCAGAGGCAGGCAGTTGTCTGTGAGTTCAAAGCCAGCCTTGGGCTACAGAGTGAGTTCCAGGAAAGGTGCAAAGCTACATAGAGAAACCCTGTCTTGAAAAAAACCCCAATAATAATAATAATAATAATAATAATAATAATGATGATGATGATGATAATAATAATAATAATAATAATAATAATAATAATAATAGGTCTCCTGGAATGGGCACATACCAATTTGTTTTGAGTCTTCCTTTGTTCTGTTTCTTATTTTGGACCAGTCATCAAATGTTCTCAAATGAGCCTTTGAAATAAGTGGTGATGTACAGACCAGTGGAATTGTCTCTCTGCCTTTACAACTATGGCTACATCACATAATCTTCCTAGAACAGTGCCCTGGTCATTTTTACCAGGAAAGATTTACCTGTAAGCTAGCATTTACAAGTGTTTAGAATTTGCTTTTACATAGTACCGTAGGCTCCCCACCACCCCCTCATCCCTCCCACCCCCCTGCCAATTTTCCTTGGCATCTACATTGGATTAGAATCCAATTCAACATTTCTCAACTTATTTGTCTATGGATATTTTGGGCTCAATACGCTTTTACAGTTCGGGCAGAAGGCTCTGTTTTGTGCACAGAGGGACAGTCGTCCAGTATTCCTGGACCCTAAACAAATGTCAGTAGCAAACTCTTCTCTACTAGATGTGATAACTCTCCAAAGTATCCAGATACTACCATCCATCTCCCGGGGAACAGGGCTCAGTTCTGAATGAGAATTTTCTGGTCATATTGAATTTAGCTATCTCTGAGCCTGTCTCTGCCTACGAGACTCTCTGCAAAAAGCACTAACGGTCCACCACTTCATGAGTCTACTCACTGTTCAGTTCAGATAAAATGTCATGTCTGCCGCAGATTCCTTCAAGTATGCCACTCACAAAATGACTCCTCTCTTCTTCTGTCCCCTCCTCTCCTCTCTCGAGGAGTGAACCTAGGGCCTCCTGTATTTCAGACAAGCACTGTACCAATGGACTTCATCTTTCCCCTGAATCTTCTAAGCATTCTATCTTATTTAATAAGATCATGTATACCAACCAAAGTGCAAGCTGCTTGAAAGTAGAAACTGTGCCCCCCTTTTCCTCTAAAAATATTAAAAATTTGTATGCATGTATCCATTTGAGTGTTGGCCACCTGTGTGTGGATACCTCCAGAGGTCAGAAGAGGGTATCAGATTCTGTGGAGCTGGCGTTATGAACTGCTATAAGCCACCCAATATGAGTGTTGGGAATGGAAGCCAGGTCCCCTGAAAGAGCAGTAATCACTCTCCAATTGCTGAGCCATCTCTCCAAGGATAGCCTTCTTTATTCATGCAAAGTGATTAGCCTGTGCATACCAGGAAGGCAGGTACTTCCAGCCCCACGTTTCCAGTCTTTGTAGTCACAAATGACAAGAAGCCAGAAGCTAGCCAGTGTCCTTAAGACATGCCTAGACTTAGCTTCATCTGTGCTGATGCTTCTTGGCCTATTTGAAAGGCGAAAGATGACCAGAACAAATCGTGGACCATGCAATCCAGGGTTCACGCTCATCAACAAGCAGTGAGACTGTGAAGGAGACAATGGGCAGGGACTGAGTTGATGGCAACTTAATGAAAAGTAGACAAAGCAGCACTGGAAGGCTTCAGTGCCTTTTGGAACATGGCAGGGATATAAAAAAGTCCTAAGAAAGTTGGTAATAAAGAAAAAGAATGTGGAAGAGTGAGAGTCAAAAAAGATAATAACACAGAAGGTTTTTAAACAGCTCACCCAATGGAGATGTTGAGTGATGAAGACAAATGGCTTGCCAAACTACCTGGTCACAAGGACATAAATCTGAAAAAAAAAAAAGTGGTGGGTTCCCCATACATATTTAATTAAAAAAATCATGGTGTGTGTGTGGGGCTGTAGGAGGAGGAGAGAGAAAGACAGATAGACAGAGAGAGAGAGAGAGAGAGAGAGAGAGAGGGAGGGAGGAGAGCGAGCTAGCAGGCTTCGGATGGTAGGATGTTGATAATCTTGGTTAGAAAGAAAGCATCTGTATTATCAAATGGCTTGAGACTTGAGGCACAATCCAAAGTGAGAACTGGACAGCACAGCACACTGTAGTCAGCCCCGTATGAGGGGGTGCCTTCAGGGCAACACACACTGCTGCTACAACACTGACCAAAAAATGGACAATCAGTATCTCAAAAGAGATGAGTCACCCAGAGGGTCTCTGTAGGACTAGTCTAGTCTCTCGGCCTTGAACCGAAGTGGTCTTGCCGCAGGCAAGGAAAATGTTGCTGCTCCAGCAGTCGATTGCAGTACACAGGCCACAGAAGCCTTCTCTCATCAACAGAGAGAGACGGAGGAGAGATGAAGGCTGAGCAGGGAGAGCAAAGGCCCAGCACAATTGCTTAAGTGGACAAACTTGCATTAATTACCTCCAACAGACAGGGAAGAAAGCCCCATCAGTCTGGAAAAAAAGAACGTACCACCAAAAAAGGAAGCCTGACTGCGAGAAGGACATTTTCTATTTCTGAGTTAACTGTGATTTGTTTTTCTTTTGCTAACTGGTGGTATATTCTGGAGACAGTCTGAGCACTTTTTTTCCTTTTGAATTTCTAGCTTTGGGTCCATTTGATAAGGCTATTCAAATGACGTAACTGCCAAACATCACGCTCACATCCACAGGTGAGAGACGAACTGAGAGACTCACTCACAAGCAGGGATAAGACGGGAAGGACTTAAAGAGTGCGGCAATGCCGGGCCACAGCCATGTGACATCCTGGGGCTTCTCTGGGTGGGGACCTTTCTTTCTGCCGCAATGTCCTTTTCCTCCTCGTGCTTCCTCCAACCCTGTGACTTCCTTTTGGGGTCCCTGGAACCCTGTGGTGTTGTGCCACACATTTTCTTCCTGCTTGTATGATCCTCCAAAAGGTGGTGTGGGATCCCACTTCATAGTCATATGCTGGAAGAAGGTGGTCTGAAATGTGAGCAAGGGTCTCCAACATGCTTAAATGAGGAGAGTAGCTTTCAGGTGACAAATGGGCATTCCAAGAGTTCCTCAGAGGCTTCAGGTGCAGCTTACAGCAAGGCTAATGTCTAGGGCTGACCGCAGTCCCTAGTACATAGGGAAGACTCAATAAATGCAAGCCCCTCATCCTAGCACATAAGTTCTATGACTTTCTAGGACCTACCGTCTGTACTGGATGATGCTTCACAGTTATAAAGTAGATCTCAGCAGCGTGGACCCCTTTCAATAACAACGATTTCTCGATGTTCTGTGACTACACTGAAATGAAATACAAGCCAATATAATCTGTAGACACCCATGGTTTAAAAAGTTTATATAATATTCTGGTTGTAATATAAAATACCCCAGAAAATAATTTATAATAAAACAAAATGTGCTTCCATGTGTGAATATATGGGTAGGGTTATACTAATACATACCCTTAGACATATGCTTGAATCCAAATATGAAATCAGCACACAGGTGACACACGTGTTTCAATACTTGAGCATAGGTATGCAAACATCACAAGCACCACCAGGGCACTGTATCTGCCGACTCTCGGCCAGCTCCTCCTCCTGAGGTCCTGATGGTAACGTGGGATGACATAACTACTCCTGACCATTGGACTGTGCTCATAGGCGCTGCTTTTTGGTTCTTGAGACAAAGCCTTGAAAGCATGGTGTGAAAACTTGAACCCTGCTGGACTGTCCAGCAACACCCCATGGTGCATGGGGTGAGTGGGGGGAGAGAATACCCATTGAGACAACACCTACAGGGAAGCCTGTCAATCAGGGTCCTTCAGGGGTAGAGCAAAGAATGCCTTTGCTAATGGTAGGTGGATAAAATTTTTTTTTTGCTAGATGTATTACACACACACACACACACACACACACACGAGAGAGAGAGAGAGAGAGAGAGAGA